>CAMZMU010000105.1:39197527-39478224 GCA_947311845.1 Poa pratensis
AGGCCAGTTCTCGCGCCTCCACGAGGAGGTCCATGCCGTCTTTCGTTTGCCGCTTGGTTCTTTCTTGGTGTAGAGGATGGCTCGAGGAGAGTCGAACTCGATGCTCAGCCGGCAGGACTGCTTTCGCGCCGTAGACGAGGAAGAAGGGCGTGTAGTTCGTCGAGTGGTTGGGGGTGGTCCTGAGGCTACAGAGTACATGCGGGAGCTCTTCGATCCAGCATCCGGGTGCTCGCTCTCGAGTGGGTTCGACCAGCCGGGGCCGGATTCCGGCTAGGACTAGGCCGTTTGCTTTCTCCACATTGGCCGTTTGACTGGGGATGAGACACCGAGGAGAGATCCAGCCGGATTCGCTTCTCGCGGCGAAACGCTTGAAGACGCCCCTTGGCGAAGTTCGTGCGTTGTCGGTGATGATGCTGTGCGGGTAGCCGTAGCGGTAGATGATGTCTTGGAAAAAAGGGATGGACCGTCTGGCCGTCCCACTTTTTGACTGGCTTGGCCTCGATCCACTTGGTGAACTTGTCCACCGCTCGAGGAGGTGAGTCATGCCGCTTCGCGCCGTCTTGAAGGGTACGACCATGTCGAGCCCCCAGACGGCGAATGGCCAGGTGATGGGGTATGGTTTGCAGAGCGCGGCGTGTGTTTCTGCTTGCTGAAGCGCTGGCAGCCAGTGCAGGCCGCGGACCATCTGTCGGGTCAGCCAGAGCAGCACGGCCAGTAGAACCCGTAGCGCAAAGCTTTCGACGCGATTGACCTGGATGCGGCATGGTGCCCGCATCCGCCTTGTGGAGGTCTTCTAGCAGGCGGTGCCCTTCTGCCGGCTCGACGCACCGCTGAAAAACGCTTGTCGCGCTGCGGTTGTAGAGCTCGCTGTTAATGATGGTGTATGCCTTAGGAGCGTCGCATAACTTGTCGTGCTGCACCTCCTCCTCTGGGAATGTGCCATGTGCGAGGAAGTCGAGGAAATGGTTGCACCCATGAGGGAACTTCGGTGGATGGTGAAGACGCCGGCTAGCACCAGCTGAGCGGCTTTTGGATCCAGGCTGCTGCGCCAGCCCCGGGTGTGTCGGAGCAGCCCCCGGGTTTGCTCTCGGTCTGTCAATGAGCTCGGGGACGGGTGCGGCTGGCGCCTCGTAGCCGGGTGGGTCCAAACGACATGGTGGGGGGACAGCCCCTGAGTTTGCTTGTCCGGCTGGTGGGCTTGCAGCCCCCTGGGTTGCTTGTCCGGCTTGTGGGCTTGCAGCCCCCGGGATGATGATGGATCCGAGTCGGGTGACGGTGTGATGGATGGCTTGTAGGACGTGCTCGAGGGAGGAGACGCTGGGTGGAATGACTCGCGGGTGCTGCCAAGCTTGGCGAGCATGTCAGCCGTCTCGTTGTTGGCTTCGGGCACGTGGTGGAATTCGCACCCCTCGAAACATGCGCAGAGCTGATGTATGAAGAACCGGTAGGAGGCCATGTTGCGTCCTTGGCGTCCCAATTTCCTGAAGTTTGCTGGATGACTAGATCGAGTCGCCGAAGCACAGGATGCGCTGATGCTCATTGCCTGGCGAGCTTGAGGCCGTGGATGAGGGCCTCGTATTCGGCGAAGTTGTTGGAGGCTTTGAAGTGGATTTGCATGGCGTAGCAGCCGGTTGCCCTTGGGCGAGGTGAGGACGATTTCGGTCCCAGACCTTCGTACATCTTGGAGCCGTCGAAGTGCATCCGCCAGTGCGCGGAGTCGGGCACAGGCGGCAGGTACTGTGTTTCTGCCCAGTCGACGATGAAATCGGCGATGAGCTAGACTTGATGGATACTCTTGGTCGGTACAGGACTGTGTGCGGGGCCAGGTCAACTTCCCACTTGGCGACTCGGCCGGTTGCGTCTTTGTTGCCGATGATGTCTCCGAGTGGAGCCGTGCTCCCGGTGATGACGTGCTCTTGGAAGTAGTGGCGTGATGACGTGAAACACACGTTCGTTGGGAGACCCCAAGAGGAAGGTATGATGTAGTCAGCAGCAAGTTTTCCCTCAGAAAGAAACCAAGGTTATCGAACCAGTAGGAGCAGCAACTCTTCAGAAGGTTGTCAACGGCGCCAGAAAAATAGTTGTTGAGGGAGTCTGGACTGTTGACGTGGAATCTGCACACAACACAATCAAACTACTTTGCCCCAACGAAACAGTGAGGTTGTCAATCTCACTGGCTTGCTGAAAACAAAGGATTAAACGTATGGTGTGGAAAATGAGTATTAAATTGCAGAGAATGAAAAAGGAACAGTTTGCAGTTTGTGGTTGTTTAATCAGTGTAAAAGAATGGACCGGGGTCCACAGTTCACTAGTGGTGTCTCTCCATAAAAGATAACTAACATGTTGGGTGAACAAATTACAGCTGGGCAATTGACGAATAGTGAGCGCATGACAATGCATATACATGACATGTTGACTACTATGATATTTAATTGGGCATTACGACATAATACATAGATCGTTATCCAACAGCATCTATGACTAATAATCCACCGCCGGGTTGTCATCCGAGTCCCCGTTGGTATTAAGTTGCAAGCAACGGATAATTGCATTAAGTAAAGTGCGTAATGTAAACAAACACATATGTCCGTGGACATAGCATCGTTAGGTTATCCCTAGTGGCAACAGCACATCCACAACCTTAGAACTTTCTGTCACTGTCCCAGGTTAAACGGAGACATGAACCCACTATCTAGCATAAATACTCTCTCTTGGAGTTACAAGCATCTACTTGGCCAAAGCATCTACGAGTAACGGAAAGCATGCAAGATCTTAAATAACATATAAGATAGATTGATAATCAACTTGACATAATATTCAATATTCATCGGATCCCAGCAAACACAACATGTAGCATTACAATAATATGATCTTGATCATGTAGGGCAGCTCACAAGATCTAAACATGATGGCACAAAGTGGAGAGACAACCATCTAGCTACTGCTATGGACCCGTAGTCCAAGGATGAACTACTCACGCATCACTCCGGAGGCAGGCATGGCGATGTAGAAGCCTCCGGTGACGATTCCCCTCTCCGGCAGGGTGCCGGGAAGAGGTTCTGAACCCTCCCGAGCTAGGGTTGACGACGGCGGCGTCTCTGGAACTTTTCGTGGATATTTGCTCAGGTACTTAGGGTTTTCGCGTCGGGGGGAATAAGTAGGCGAAAGGGCGGCGGCTGCGGACCCCCGAGGGGCCCACACCACCCCAGGGCGCGGCAGAGGGGGCCGCGCCCCCTGGCGTGTGGGCCCTGGTGGCCCTCCTCTGCTGCTCCTTCGCTCCGTCAGTGGTTCTGGAAAAATAGGACCCCGTGTAGTTTCGTCCAATTCCGAGAATATTTCCAGACTAGCTTTTCTGGAATACAAAAACAGCAGAAAACAGGAACTGGCACTTCGGCATCTTGTTAATAGGTTAGTCCCAAAAAATGTATAAAAGTGATATAAAGTAGATGCAAAACATGTAGCAATTGGTATAAAACAAGCATGGAACATCAAAAATTATAGATACGTTTGAGACGTATCAGCATCCCCAAGCTTAGTTCCTACTCGTCCTCGAGTAGGTAAACGATAAAAACAAATAATTTTTGAGGTGACATGCTACTATCATAATCTTGATCATATAATATTGCAAGGCACATGTAAATGAATGAAGTGATCCAAGTCAATGGTCTATAATTTGCTACAAATAGATAATGAGTAAACAATGAATCACACAAGCTAAACGTTTTCATGAATAGTACTTTCGAGACAAGCATCAAACAGTTTTGCATAAGTGTTAACTCATAAAGCAATAGTTTCTAACAAAAGGTATTTAATCAACACAAAGGAAGAATTTAGTTTCAGCATTTGCTTCAACTTTCAACATATTTATCTCATGGATATTGTCAACACAAAGTAGTATAACAAGTCCAATACATTGCATATAACGCATGTTGTAACAAAGTTGACACTAGTGTTTGCTTGTGGAAGACAGAAAGAATAGGAAAACTGACTCAACATAAAAGTAAAAGAAAGGCCCTTCGCAGAGGGAAGCAGGGATTAAATCATGTGCTAGAGCTTTTAGGTTTTTGAAAGCATATAGAGATTGCATAAAATATTTGATACTCCTCCCAACCTTGCTAACACAAGCCATGGCTAACCGAATCCTCGGGTGCCTTCCATCAATCACATACCATGGAGGAGTATCTATTTTTGAGAGGTGTTTGTTAATTGTCAACGAATGGTAGCGGGTGAGAACAGTATTCTACCTGTCGAACGGACTTTTAAGAGCGGCTCCCATGAAGGACGTTATTTCTACCAGCAAGGCAGATCATCCCTCTTTCTCTTTGGTTTACACACATTCAGGTATTTCACTGTTTGTCATTGCTTACTGATGAATCAGGGCAAAAGTGTGAAGAGAATTAATTGGTTAAAGTTGTAATTAATTGGGACTGGGCACCCCGTTGCCAGCTCTTTTTGCAAGTTATTGGATAAGCGGATGTATATGCCACTAGTCCAGGTGTAAAAGTCCACTCGACAAATAGAATAAAGAATAACCACACTAATTCCTCATGAGCTAGTAAACATTGACACAAAAAGGGAATAATAACATTTTGAATAATTTAAAGGTAGCACATGAAAAATTTACTTGGAGTGGCAAGGAAATACCACATATAGGTAGTTATGGTGGACACAAATGGCATGGATTTTGGCTCAAGGATTTGGATGCACGAGAAGCATTCCCTCTCAGTACAGAGTTTAGGCTAGCAAGGTTATGTAAGCAAACAAGAATATCAACCCGTACACCAAGTTTTATATGACAAACATATTGCAAACGTTATAAGACTTCATACCGTCTTCCTTGTTAACCAAACCCTGTTATTAGAAAATATCTAGACCTTAGAGGTACCACCGATGCAAACCAAATTTTCAACAAGCTTTACGGTAGTTCTTCACTAATAGGCTTAACTCATGTGATGCACAATTTAATCATGATCTACTTGTTAACTCAAAACAATTGACAAGCATCAAGTTATCCATTTTAGTGATCTACAAGATTAAGCAAGTTTTTCCTTATACCAATTACCACATGCAACATTTTCTGAACCAACCAAACACCAATCAATTTATTTCATCAACTCTCCAAACAAATATAAGTGAAGCAAGAGAGTACTTTCTACAAAAGAAAGCTAATAGCTCTGACAAGAGATACATGAAAACAAGAGCTAAAAGCTGAACAGCGCTAGATATGAATACTCAACAAATATAAGTGAAGAATAGGAGTATTCTCATGAAAAAGCGGAGCGTGTCTCTCTCCCAATCAAGAATGCTAGGGTCCAGTCAAGCTTTATTGAAAATAAAAATGCAATACTGAAAATAAAAAGCACACAGACGCTCCAAGAAAAGCACATATGATGTGAAAGAATTAAAATATAGTTTCACTAGAGATGACCTGATAATTTTGACGATGAAGAAGGGGATGCCTTGGGCATCCCCAAGCTTAGACGCTTGAGTCTTCTTGAAATATGCTGGGGAGATCCATGGGAGCCTCCCCAAGCTTAAGCTCTTCACTCTTCTTGATCCTATTATATCATCCTTCTCTCTTGACCCTTGAAAACTTCCGTCACACCAAACTCAAAGTAGATCTCATTAGAGGGTTAGTGCATAATCAAAAATTCACATGTTCTATAAAGACGCAATATGATTTGTTACTTTAAACATTAGCTACAGCCACTGATGTTATGTGAAGCTCTTCCACCCAAAAAAGAATTTCACTCAACACTAGTAAAAGAGAGAATGCGAAAAATAAAAAGGCATAATCTGTCTAAAACAGAACAGTCCGCAAAGACGAATTTTTTCGAGGCACTTACGACGCTCAGATCGAGAAACTCTGAACTAATGAAAGTTTCAGACATTCATAAAGATTACGCACAAAAATTTCAGATTTTTTAACAATCTGGTGATTTTAGGAATTTCGTACAGTGAACAGCAAAAATCTGTTTCTGCGCAGCAATCAAAATTAAGCATCATCTTATCATTAGAGGCTACTCTTGGCACAACAATGCGAGAAAATAAAGATACAAAGGAGTTGCTACAGAAGTAAACAAACTCCTTGACTCAATAAAAGAAAAATTGCAGAAAAATAAAATGGGTTGCCTCCCATAAGCGCTTTTCTTTAACGCCTTTTAGCTAGGCACAAAGCATGCATCAAGTATTACCAAGTGAAGAAAGGTCTAATTCATCAAAAGCTTCATCAAGAACAGGGTTTGTCACATTAGGACTTTTCAGTTTACGTAATTCTTGGGAAGAAAATTTAAATAGACCATTATGTGACTTACCCTCAAGCTCATTGAACACGTTATCCGTTTTAAACGCACCCGTGGGTTTTGGTTTAGAAATTTTTGGAACATACATAAATTTTTGCTTTCTCCCCACAAAAGCCTTTTGCCTTTTAGTTTTAATAGAGGTAAAAGTAGAACTTATTACATCCATAGCCTCCTCTAATTCACCAATCCTAAGATTTTGATTATCTTGAATAGTACTAGTTTCTAAAACAGCAATTCTTTCATTAATGGTTCCCAGTGATTCATCAACTTTGCTAGTACTATCAAGGAGATTTGGCAAATTTTTCTCTATAGACTCCAATTTCTTTATAACATCTTCCAAGGTGATCTCATTTTTAATGTTACTAACAGGTGGTGTTCCTACTAGGCTCTCAATAATATAACTAGCTTCCAACGCAGGGGTACCAAGAAAGTTACCTCCCGTCAAAGTGTCCAAGACATATCTATACCAGCTAGTTATGCCAACATAAAAATTTCTAAGCAGGATCATAGTGGAATATTTTTTAGCACACCTACGATGAGCATCGCTGATTCTATACCAAGCATCTTTCAAACTTTCTCCACTTTGTTGCTTAAAAGATCGAACCTCAACTTCAGGAACCAAAACATGATGAGCCGAACCAGACATGATAACTAACAGAAAACAAAACTGAAAATAAACTAAATGCAAGTAACTAATTTTTTTGTGTTTTTGATAATTGAAAGCAAACAAGATAAAATAAAATAAACTAAGCAAGACAAAAACAAAGTAAAGAGATTGGAAGCGTGAAACTCCCCTTGCAGAAGACTGCTGTCTCCCCGGCAACGGCGCCAGAAAAATAGCTTGATGACGTGAAACACACGTTCGTTGGGAGACCCCAAGAGGAAGGTATGATGTAGTCAGCAGCAAGTTTTCCCTCAGAAAGAAACCAAGGTTATCGAACCAGTAGGAGCAGCAACTCTTCAGAAGGTTGTCAACGGCGCCAGAAAAATAGTGTGAGGGAGTCTGGACTGTTGACGTGGAATCTGCACACAACACAATCAAACTACTTTGCCCCAACGAAACAGTGAGGTTGTCAATCTCACTGGCTTGCTGAAAACAAAGGATTAAACGTATGGTGTGGAAAATGAGTATTAAATTGCAGAGAATGAAAAAGGAACAGTTTGCAGTTTGTGGTTGTTTAATCAGTGTAAAAGAATGGACCGGGGTCCACAGTTCACTAGTGGTGTCTCTCCATAAAAGATAACTAACATGTTGGGTGAACAAATTACAGCTGGGCAATTGACGAATAGTGAGCGCATGACAATGCATATACATGACATGTTGACTACTATGATATTTAATTGGGCATTACGACATAATACATAGATCGTTATCCAACAGCATCTATGACTAATAATCCACCGCCGGGTTGTCATCCGAGTCCCCGTTGGTATTAAGTTGCAAGCAACGGATAATTGCATTAAGTAAAGTGCGTAATGTAAACAAACACATATGCCCGTGGACATAGCATCGTTAGGTTATCCCTAGTGGCAACAGCACATCCACAACCTTAGAACTTTCTGTCACTGTCCCAGGTTAAACGGAGACATGAACCCACTATCTAGCATAAATACTCTCTCTTGGAGTTACAAGCATCTACTTGGCCAAAGCATCTACGAGTAACGGAAAGCATGCAAGATCTTAAATAACATATAAGATAGATTGATAATCAACTTGACATAATATTCAATATTCATCGGATCCCAGCAAACACAACATGTAGCATTACAATAATATGATCTTGATCATGTAGGGCAGCTCACAAGATCTAAACATGATGGCACAAAGTGGAGAGACAACCATCTAGCTACTGCTATGGACCCGTAGTCCAAGGATGAACTACTCACGCATCACTCCGGAGGCAGGCATGGCGATGTAGAAGCCTCCGGTGACGATTCCCCTCTCCGGCAGGGTGCCGGGAAGAGGTTCTGAACCCTCCCGAGCTAGGGTTGACGACGGCGGCGTCTCTGGAACTTTTCGTGGATATTTGCTCAGGTACTTAGGGTTTTCGCGTCGGGGGGAATAAGTAGGCGAAAGGGCGGCGGCTGCGGACCCCCGAGGGGCCCACACCACCCCAGGGCGCGGCAGAGGGGGGCCGCGCCCCCTGGCGTGTGGGGCCCTGGTGGCCCTCCTCTGCTGCTCCTTCGCTCCGTCAGTGGTTCTGGAAAAATAGGGACCCCCGTGTAGTTTCGTCCAATTCCGAGAATATTTCCAGACTAGCTTTTCTGGAATACAAAAACAGCAAAAACAGGAACTGGCACTTCGGCATCTTGTTAATAGGTTAGTCCCAAAAAATGTATAAAAGTGATATAAAGTAGATGCAAAACATGTAGCAATTGGTATAAAACAAGCATGGAACATCAAAAATTATAGATACGTTTGAGATGTATCATGGCGCAGCTTCTCCTCCGCCATATGCACGCCGTACACGAGCTTCTGGTAGTGGGGGTAGTTCTGCTTCGACTGCGAGAGGTCCTCGCTCACGTAGTAGACCCGGCCGCTGGACCGGGCGCTCCTTGCCTTCCTCTTGGCGCTCCACCACTAGGACGATGCTGACACACCGGTTGGTGGTGGCAATGTACATGAGCATGGGCTCCTTTGGAGCAGGCGGCGCCAGGACCGGTGCCTCGGACAGTGCCTTCTTGAGCTCCGCGAAGGCCGCGTCTGCTTCGTCCGTCCAGACGAATTTGCCGGTTTTCTTCAACAGGTGGTACAGGGGTAGGGCCTTTTCGCCCAGCCGGCTGACGAACCGGCTCAGGGAGGCCAGGCAGCCGGCGAACTTCTGGATGTCTTTTAGCCCGGTTGGCCGTTCCATGCCCCCGATGGCGGCGATCTTGTCTGGGTTGGCCTTGATCCCTCGCGCGGAGACGAGGAAACCGAGTAGTTGGCCAGCCGGTACTCCGAAAATGCACTTGGTCGGGTTCAGCTTCATCTGGAACCGGTGCAAGTTGGCGAAGGTTTCTCTCAGGTCGTCAATGAGGGTGCGGCGCTCTTTGGTCTTGATGACGATGTCGTCGACGCAGGCGTGGGCGTTGCGCCCGATCTGGTCGCCCAGACATTTCTGCATGCACCTCTGGTAAGTGGCGCCGGCGTTTTTCAGGCCAAACGACATGACCCTGTAGCAGAATGCTCCGAAGGGCGTGATGAATGCGGTCTTCAGGTGGTCATCTGGGTGGAGCTTGATCTGGTTGTACTCGGAATACGCGTCCAGGAAGGACAGGTAGTCGTAGCCGGCGGTGGAGTCTATGACTTGGTCGATGCATGGCAAGGCGAAGGGATCCTTGGGGCACACTTTGTTGAGGCTGGTGTAGTCGACGCACATGCGCCAGGTGTTGTTTTTCTTCATCACCAAGACTGGGTTGGCGAGCCAGTCTGGGTGGTACACTTCCATGATGAAGCCCGCATCGAGTAGCCGGGCTATTTCTTCTCCGATTGCTCTTCTCTTCTCCTCTCCGAAATGATGGAGAGGTTGCTTTACCGGTCTAGCATCCGGCTTGACGTGTAAAGAGTGCTCAGCGAACTCTGTCGGTACACCTGGCATGTCTTTTGGAGACCATGCGAAGATGTCCCGATTCTCACGGAGGAATTCGATGAGCTCGCCTTCCTATTTGTCGCTGAGGGTGTTGCCGATGGTGAGGAACTTCCCGTCCGGCTTGCTCGCGTCAAGCGGAACCTGCTTGCTGTCTTTCTTGGCTTGAAACTGCGTCTCGCCTGACTGCTTCTACCGGCTGCTTGGCCGCTACGGCGCGCCTGATCTCTTTGAACTCTTCAACCGCTACCAGCGACTCGGCGAGCTTCGAGCCGGCCGAGGCGCATGCCATGGAGCGCTTGAAATCACCGGCTATGGTGATGATGCCGCTCGGGCCCGGCAGCTTCATCTTCAGGTAGCCACAATGGGGTACGGCCATGAATTGAGCGAAACAGACACTTTCACGGCGAATTTTTTTCTTGTCTCCGAAGACGACGTCCAGCCGGACGGTACCGATTGGTGTGCAGGACTGCCCGACACGATGTCGTGGAAGATTGTCCGGCTGCGATTCATCGGGTCTCGGTTATCCCCAGCTTGTCGGGGGTGTCCTTGTACAGGATGTTGATGCTGCTTCCTCCGTCGATGAGCACTCGGGAGAAGGTGACGGCGAATTCTTGCTCGGTGACGAAGGTGGGGTCCAGGAGCAAGCAGTAGCCCCCGGGATTCGGCATGATATCCGGGTGGTCGCCGGGTCCGAAAGAGATGGGCTGGTTTGCCCAGTCCATCAGCTGCTGGACGGCGGGGATGACCGCGTTCACTTCTGCGACGTGCAGCCGCTGGCTGCGCTTGTCGTTGCGCTCAATGATGGAGATGACGTACGCGGCGTCCTTGTTGGGGTACATGTCACGAGATGTGCCGGCTGCGGCAGCCGGCTGTCTTGGGCGCTCATTGCGCTGGTTGTTGCCTATGTTGATGCTGCCTTGGGGAGGGGGTGGGCCGGGTGCTGCAGCTGGCGGACCCTCTCCGCACTGCAGACGGAGAGTCCAGCTGCAGCGCGCCGTCGTATGGCTGGCTGGCTTCCAGGTGACGCTGTGGTACCGGCACGGGCCGTTCATCATGTCCTCGAACAGGTATGTTGGCTTCGCCCACTGGCGGTCCTCGTATCGCCTTTCTGGCTTGTTCCACTGGCGGGGATTCCGTTCCCACCGTCCTCGCCAGCCGGTTGGCCGGCCTCGGCTGCATTGAGGACACGGTTCTCGTACCGCCCGTCTAGCGCACCGCTTCTCTTCCGGCTGTCTCGATCTCGATCGTCGCGGCGGTCGCGATTGTCGCGGTTGCCTCCATTGTCCCGGGTGTCGCGGTTGTCACGGCCGCCTCGGTTGTCGTTGCTGGGGCCGCCTTGCTCTCTCGCAGCCTGTGGCGCCCTGACCTAACTGTTATGCAGTGATGCTGTGTGTCACCGGTTAAGCGATACAGCCGGAGGTTACGGGTTTACCAATCCCCGGCCAAAACCTTTGGCAGGCGTTGCTCGGAATGGATCATCGGCAACGCAACACCCCGATTGATGCCTTAACACAGGCACAACCCTCAATGCATAATAGAGAGACCAAGACTTGTGGAACAACTGGCACATCACAGACTCTATGACACAAATCATATAGTTCAACTCTTATAATAGAGAAAGATAGCAAATGACAACCAGAGGTCACAGACCCAACATTACATCAAGCGGAAGCAAATTAGGTTGTTCTAAACAACAAGATCCAACATATGGCCTAAGAGGCCTACAGATAAACATCACAGCGCCAGCTGATCCGGGATGTCCCAAGCTGCCACCTAGGAACCCCAGACTACTCGTCGACGTCCACAAAGAACCCACCTTCGAGGTCGGTGAAGTCCTCCTCTGAAACAAAACAAACGACGTTGAGTTCGATGAACTCGCAAGATTAAGAGCTAATATATGCTCGATGATTAGCTTTCAAGGTTTTATGGCTGTTTTGCATAAAGCTGATTTTATTTTAAAAGACATAACCCAAAGGCATCGACTATTCAGAATATTTTCAAAAGAGGTAAGAAGTACTCTTTCTTTCATCCCCTTTCTCGACAACAACCATCATCATCAACCAATTTACCTGTTCATCAAAGGCACCTCCGCGAATCACCCTCGAGGAAGCTCACCTTACAATCTTGAAGTGGTACCTCTAGTACCCAGTTTTTAATCATTCCGTTAAAGTTATTCTATGATCTTATCGTCCTTTCCCAAGTTGTCCTTAACCGTGGACACGGCTTTTCGAAAAGATTTAACCCTGCAGGGGTGTACAAAGTTTGCCACGCGTACCGCCCGACCCATTACCTGCGCATTAGCTCTCTTCCATGGAAAGCCGGCTGGGTGGGAACGGTGTCGACTTCTCCCTCGTTAAGGACTTTCCAGGATCATCAGTGGCGGTAGGACTGCCAGGATCACAACACCCCGTCCCACAGCCACTCATTTTCCTAACACCACCATCCTCATCCCAGTTCATACCACCATCATCACGCACGCGCAAATGGAAGCCCGAACTAGAGGACCCTGGCTAGCCCCGCTCGAGTTATTTAGTCTATGAGGGTTCCTGCAATTGCATAGGCCTCACGCATGGTTGCACGCTCAGTCTTGGTTCGGGAGGTAAAGAACTCGCACCTAGGTGGCGAGAACGAGACAAAGCACCACAACCACAGTGGCCTCTCATCCCCACCTTTTAGCATCTTATTACCTGTTACCACAATTCTCCACCATCATCTGTACATTTCACACCTGTTTCCAACATGAGATATCCATCGGATGGATAACATTTGCCTAAGGATGGCTAAGCATAAATATAGCATAGTTTAGTAACTCAGGCCAACAATACAAACCTATGGATAGTAGGAGGGAAGCAGGTATTGGCATCGGAAACTTAATGCAACTATATGATACTCTAATCCAACAAAATTGACATTTAGAACCGCATGCAATATTATAGTGGAGAAAATAATTGCGGAAACATAGGATAGTATATGCTCGGAGGGGGATTACGCTTGCCTTGATGATACGGCTGGTAGTACGGATCGTCGCAAGACGGGGGTGGCACTTCACCTCCTTGATCTACCGATGCACAAAAACACCGGAAGAGCAATCAACACATGGCAATTGTGCAATGCATACAAGGATGATGATATGACATTTTAGATGCACCCTAGAAGCTTTAAACATGACCAACAAGTTAAATGGGGTCCCCGTTATATTTATTGCATAATTTGGAAGAGACCCCATATTAAAACTTAATGATTATCATTACTACTAGAGCACATTATTGTAATTGTGATCGATGATGCATGATGATAATGTTTTTGGATCACTCATGTTTTTCTGAGCATTTTGATATAAGGAACACATCTTTCTGAGGGCTCGGTAGAAAGTTATTACTTTTATAATTTTCTCTCTTAAATTTATTCTTTTAATTATTTTAATTCCAACGATGAAATAAATTAAGTACCCGACTCGAGGAAGGGACGGGTATGCTGGAGTCATCGTAGTCCGATAACACTAAACGCGAGAGGGGGAGCGGGGACCTGTGCTATCGAAAGGGAAAGGAAAAAGGAAAATTGCAACAATTTTCTACACAGGCCGGAATTTCCGGTCCAGAAGTGATCGTGGGCCGGAGTTTCCGGTCTAGCCTTTTTCAGCCCAACAACGGCAGTCTCTGGACCCAGTCCGGAGTGACACCGGAGTCGGGCCGGAGTCTCCGGTCCATCTGTCGAAACTGAAGAAACAGCAAAAGCACGGGGGCAGTGGCCACGGCGTCGGGAACTTCGGCGACGGCACGACGGCTACGGCGCGGTGAGGTCGAGGGGGAGGGCACGGAGAGGTGCAGGGACTCACCCTCTACGCGGGGAAGCAGACGGCGAGGCCGGAGCGAGCGCGACGTCGCCGGAATCGGGCGGCGGAGCGGCGGACGGCTGCGGCAAGGAGGTGGACGGCGGCGGCGTTCTACGGCCTTCGGGCTCGATTCCTTTGGCGAGGACGGAGCTGGCGACGCGGCGGAGCCGCTGGGCTGCTCCGATTTGAACGGGGGCTCGTCAATCGGCGGCGACGGGCGCGGCGACCTCGGAGGCCATGGCGGCTCGTGGAGCTCGTGGGGGGGAGAGGGAAAATGGAGAGGAACGAGTGGATAGGGCAGCGTGGACTCGTGGAGCTCGTCTCCTTCGTAGGTGGGGCAGAGAGGAGGGCCAGGGCGACGGGGTGCGGCCCGAGCAGCTCGCGCTGCTTCGGTCGCTACAGGAGGAGGGAGATGACCATTTTACCAATAGGTCCCTGGAACTTTTATTTCCATCACGGACAGGTCCTCCGATATTTACAAACGGGTCCTTTTCTGTTTTAATTTTAAAACCAGCAGCTGTAATTGAATTAACTCAGGTATTTGAACACTTCCAAAAATTCTGAGAAAATTTGGGGAGGCTCCCCATTTTATGTAGAAGTACCCCAAATTTTGGTGTGGCAAAATAAAATGTTGTTGACAACATTTGCCCATAGTGCTTAATTAAGGCATAAATGCTAAATTTTAAAGTGTTGCTCCTTTAATGTTTAGGGCAATTACAAGAATATTGTTTTGAACTCTAGGAACCTCCTTGACAAGATAACATGCCAAAGAAATTTTGTTTTACCTATTGAGTGCCTTCCTTGATTTGGGATGTTGTTGTTTACACAAGTTTAGCATTTTGTTTCCCAATGTTTTCAAACCCAATTTGTGTGTTGTTTAGCAATGTAATATAGATGCTATGATGCAATTAACACAAAAGTGAAAAATTTACACCCATTTTTAGGTTTACTAGTTTTGGGCTGTTACAACTCTACCCTCCTTACAGGAATCTCGTCCCGAGATTCTAAGATTTCGAGAAGAAGTCGGGATACTCCTCACGAAGACTAGACTCTCGTTCCCAAGTTGCTTCTTCCTCGGAATATGAGACCATTGAACTTTGAGGAACTTGGTGGTCTTGTTACGGGTCTTTCTTTCGGCTTCATCCAAGACACGAATAGGATGCTCACGATAAGTGAGGTCTTCTTGTAGATCTAGCTCTTCATGATTGACCCCATGGATAGGATCTTGAAGCACCGGCGAAGTTGGGAGACATGAAACACATCATGTACATTTGGGAATTTGACCGGTAACTCCAACTTATAAGAAAGATCTCCTCGCTTTTCTAGAACGGTGAAAGGACCAACATAGCGAGGTGCCAATTTCCCTTTGATTCCGAAGCGGCGAACGCCACGAAGGGGAGAGACACGGAGATAAGCTTTATCACCAATTTCATAGTGAATTTCCTGATGGTGCTTATCATAGTAGCTCTTCTGCCTAGACTGAGCAATCTTCAGATTTCTCTTATGATTCGAACCTTCTCCTCAGCTTCATTGATCACATCCGGACCAAAGAGTGCTCTCTCTCCGGTCTCGGACCAATTTAGAGGAGTGCGGCATTTTCTTCCATATAGAGCCTCGAATGGAGCCATGCCCAGACTAGCTTGATAGCTATTGTTGTAGGAGAACTCCGCGAAAGGGAGATACTTTTCCCAACCCTTGCCAAAAGAGATTACACATGCCCGAAGCATGTCTTCCAAACTTGGTTCACTCTTTCGGTCTGACCATCAGTTTGGGATGGTAGGCGGTACTGAAGTTGAGACGGGACCCCATAGCAGTTTGGAAACTCTGCCAAAACTTGGATACAAAGATACTTCCACGGTCCGATATGATCCTCAGAGGGACCCCATGCAATGGAACAATACGAGCCAAATATAAGTCAGCAAGTTGACTTGCCGTATATCATCACGGACTGGTAGGAAGTGAGCAACCTTGGAAAGACGATCAATGATTACCCATATTGCATTGTTGCCCTTTTGAGATCGGGAAACCCGGTGATGAAGTCCATACCAATTTCATCCCATTTCCACTCGGGACTGCAATAGGGCGAAGAGTACCGGGAGGTCTTTGATGTTCAGCCTTTACCCGTCGACAGGTGTCGCATTCAGCAACATACTTGGCAATTTCTCGTTTCATACGAGTCCACCAGAATAGTGGTCGAAGGTCTTGGTACATCTTGGTACTACCGGGATGAATAGAGAGAGGAGATTCATGAGCTTCTTGGAGGATCAACTCCCTCAATTTTCGTTTCTTTGGCACACCAAGCGGTCACCAAAATAAACAACTCCGGATTCATTGACAGAAAAACATTTGGCCTTCCACTAGCAATGTTCCTTGATTTTGAATACCCTTGTCACGAGTTTGAGCATCCTTAATCTGGTCTACAAGAGTAGATTTGATCTCCAGATTTGCAAGGTAGCCGGAGGGAACAATTTCAGGTTCAAACGGCGAACTCTTCATGAAGAGCAGGTTGGGCCTTTTCAATCATCAGATTGTTGCAATAGGACTTCCGACTTAGCGCGTCAGCCACGACGTTTGCTTTGCCGGGTTGATAGTTCAGACTCACATTGTAGTCCGTGATTAACTCCAACCAACGCCTTTGCCTGAGATTTAAATCCGGCTGGGTGAAGAGGTACTTCAGACTCTTGTGATCCGAGAAGATCTCGCAACGGTTACCAAACAGGTATGGTCTCCATTGCTTCAAAGCATAGACCACCGCGGCAAGTTCTAGATCATGAGTTGGGTAGTTGAGCTCATGCGGCTTAATTGGCGAGAAGCATAGCCACCACATGGCCATCTTGCATTAGCACAACCCAAGCCTTGTAGAGAGGCGTCACAGAAGACGACGAAATCCTTGCTTGTGTCCGGCAGGACAAGCACAGGAGCGGACGTGAGTTTGGCTTTCAGTGTTTTGAAACTCTCTTCAGCTTCGGCCGACCATACAAACTTTTTATCCTTCTTGAGAAGGTCAGTCAGGGCCTTGGCTATCTTGGAGAAACCTTCGATGAATCGGCGGTAGTAACCCGCCAATCCGAGAAAGCTACGATGTCCTTGACTGACATTGGAGTTTTCCAATCCAGAATGGACTGAATCTTGTCGGAATGACAGCCACACCATTAGCGGATATCACATGACCAAGGAAGATGAGATTATCCAACCAAAACTCACACTTGGAGAACTTGGCATAGAGGCGGTGTTCTCGAAGTCTTGTCAGAACCAAACGAAGATGTTCCTCATGCTCTTCATTGGTTTTGGAATAGATGAGATGTCATCAATGTAAATGACGACAAACTTGTCAAGATAATCCATGAAGACAGAGTTCATGAGCCTCATGAAAGTAGCTGGGCATTTGTGAGACCAAAGGACATGACGGTATACTCATATGAGCCATAACGAGTAACAAATGCCGTCTTTGGAATATCCTCCTTTCTGATTTTTATCTGATGGTAGCCTGACCTCAGATCCATCTTGGAGAATACCGTTGCACCAGCTAACTGATCCAACAGATCATTGATGCGAGGAATAGGATACTTGTTCTTGATTGTCACCGCATTCAACGGTCGATAGTCAGAGACTAGACGAGGCACGGTAGAATCCCTCTTCTTGACAAAGAGTACCGGACAACCCCAAGGTGAACTGCTAGGCTGGATGAACTCCTTGCTACAGCTGATCAATTTGCTCTTTCAACAGAGCCAACTCTTCCACCGGCATACGGTAGGGCTTCTTGGAAATTGGAGCGGTACCGGGAAGTAGCTCTATGACAAACTCCACACTTCGGTCAGGAGGCATGCCAGGCAATTCTTCCGGGAACACATCCGGGAAGTCACACACCACGTGTATGTCCTGGATTTCAGGAGGGGATTCGCCTTCCATAAAGCAAAGGAGAATCTCAGGTGAGCGGGTACGACGGCGGACGGAGGTATTGATGTTGCAGGCCAATACTTCACAATGTCACCGGAAGGAGCGGTCACAGTAATGGTCTTGGCGGCACAGTCGAGATTAGCCTGATATTTGGTTAGCCAGTTCATGCCCAATATGACATCAATGCCTTTGGACTTCAGAGCTACCAAGGCATAAGGAAAAGACAAGGAACCTATATTAATCTGGACCTCAGGAGTAACCCCATCGGTTTGCCATTTGGAGCCAGGAGTGGCAATCACCAAGGGATGGCTCATTTTCTCGAACGGTATGTTGTGGTCTTTTGCAAAAGCTATGGATATGAATGAATGCGATGCTCCAGAGTCAAACAAAACTGTAGCTGTATTGCCGTTGATTCGTAACTCACCCATAAGAACGCCGGGGTCCTCTTCAGCTTCTTCAAGAGACGTGGTTCAGGCGACCACGCACAATAGGTCCAGCCTTGCCAGTTGGAGTGGCAGGGGCTCGTGCAGGAGTTATCGCGAGAGGTGCCTTCTGGGGGCACTCCCTGGAGTAGTGACCAGCCTGGCCACAGGTGTAGCAAGTGAGTCCAGGTGGAGCAGGTAGCATAGGACGGTACCCACTCCCGCCTATCCCAAGTGTCGAAGTAGTGGGCGCGGAGGAGGTGGCCTATATCCTGCTGCCTCGGCATGAAGGGAGCACGAGGTACGGCGCTGTAGGGACAAACACCCTGCGCTTCTTGCTCTCAGAACCCGAGGAACTCTGGTGGTCCCCATGTGCGGGCCTCTTGGAAGCTTCAAGTTCCTTTCTTCCTTGCTCAAGAGTGAAAGCCTGGTTGAACAGCTCCTGATAGGTCTGGAACCTGAAGGGCAATAGCTCATAGCGGAGCTGCGGAGTCAGACCCTTGCGGAACAGCTCTTGCTTGTCAGCATCATTGGTCACGTCCCTTGGGGCGTAACGAGAGAGATGGTTGAACTCACGACCATAAGTGCGGAGGTCCATCCGTCCCTGTTGCAAATCCAGGAACTCCCTCCTCTTCAAGTCCATGATCGGCTGGGGAATGTACTCCACGGAAGGCAGTGCGAAATCAGCCCAGGTGAAGACATGGTTGGCTGGAAACAAAGCCACATGGCTTTCCCACCAACAGCCAGCAGCACCAACCAAGAGATAGGTGGCAAAGTTGACTTGCTCGCCAATGGGACATGAAGCGCGGAGAACTTGCGCTCCAAAGCACGAAGCCAATCATCAGCTTCCAGTGGCTCCTTAGCATCAGCAAAGTGGGTGGCTGAGCGCAGGAACTCAGTGAGAGTGTTGCACTCGTTCCTCCGTGCATTCTGCTGCACCAACTGCTCAAGCAAGCGCTCATTGCGCCCACGGTTCTCCTCAATGGCCATCAAGACCTCAGCCATCGAGGGTGGTGGCGGCAGATCATCCTCATCATCATTGTGGTTACCGCGACCACCACGGCCTCCACGACCTCCTCGAGCCATTCTGGAGATTTGACAATGACACGTTAGTATCTTTCTCCGAATGGTCGAACAATAGCATTAGCGTCTACACAAGTACACAGACTAGGGACGATAATACTTTGCGAGAAGGAAACAACAAGATAGAACTTGGGTCAAAGATCAGCATCATGTGCTACTAGTGAGAGTTAAGAAATCACAACTTAACACACTCTAGTTGACACAATCCGGGACCTTATGTTCAAGTCCGTGGGTTAAAACCCAAAGAAAGGATCAAAGATTGATCGGTAGAAACATCTGAGTTGATTTGGGATTGCAACGCAGCGGGAGCAACGTGACACATAACACTAAAGGTCGAACCCACCCCGTTTCTAATCATTTTGAAGTAACAGACGAGGAGTAAAACCTTTAAACTCAAATCGAGGTAAGATTGCTCCGAGATTAGAGGGTAACCAGATAAGGAGTAAAAAGAATCCTAAGATGGTTTTCACAACTCATTTTTAGGTTAAAAATATTTTCACAAACACTAGACTCAACATCGACCAGTAGAAGGGTTTCCTACAGGCAGTACTGCTCTGATACCAACTTGTGGCGCCCTGACCTGACTGTTATACAGTGATGCTGTGTGTCACCGGTTAAGCGATACAACCGGAGGTTACGGGTTTACCAATCCCCGGCCAAAACCTTTGGCAGGCGTTGCTCGGAATGGATCATCGGCAACGCAACACCCCGATTGATGCCTTAACACAGGCACAACCCTCAATGCATAATAGAGAGACCAAGACTTGTGGAACAACTGGCACATCACAGACTCTACGACACAAATCATATAGTTCAACTCTTATAATAGAGAAAGATAGCAAATGACAACCAGAGGTCACAGACCCAACATTACATCAAGCGGAAGCAAATTAGGTTGTTCTAAACAACAAGATCCAAATATGGCCTAAGAGGCCTACAGATAAACATCACAGCGCCAGCTGTTCCGGGATGTCCCAAGCTGCCACCTGGGAACCCCAGACTACTCGTCGACGTCCACAAAGAACCCACCTTCGAGGTCGGTGAAGTCCTCCTCTGAAACAAAACAAACGACGTTGAGTTCGACGAACTCGCAAGATTAAGAGCTAATATATGCTCGATGAGGCTTTCAAAGTTTATGGCTGTTTTGCATAAAGCTGATTTTATTTATAAAAACATAACTCAAAGGCATCGACTATTCAGAATATTTTCAAAAGAGGTAAGAAGTACTCTTTCTTTCATCACCTTTCTCACACAACCATCATCATCAACCATGTACCTGTTCATCAAAGGCACCTCCCCGAATCACCCTCGAGGAAGCTCACCTTACAATCTTGAGTGGTACCTCTAGTACCCAGTTTTTAATCATTCCGTTAAAGTTATTCTATGATCTTATCGTCCTTTCCCAAGTTGTCCTTAACCGTGGACACGGCTTTTCGAAAAGATTTAACCCTGCAGGGGTGTACAATGTTTGCCACGCGTACCGTCCGGCCCATTACCTGCGCATTAGCTCTCTTCCTTGGAAAGCCGGCTGGGTGGGAGCGGTGTCGACTTCTCCCTCGTTAAGGACTTTCCAGGATCATCAGTGGCGGTAGGACTGCCAGGATCACAACACCCCGCCCCACAGCCACTCATTTTCCTAACACCACCATCCTCATCCAGTTCATACCACCATCATCACGCACGCGCAAATGGAAGCCCGAACTAGAGGACCCTGGCTAGCCCCGCTCGAGTTATTTAGTCTATGAGGGTTCCTGCAATGCATAGGCCTCACGCATGGTTGCACGCTCAGTCTTGGTTCGGGAGGTAAAGAACTCGCACCTAGGCGGCGAGAACGAGACAAAGCACCACAACCACAGTGGCCTCTCATCCCCACCTTTTAGCATCTTATTACCTGTTACCACAATTCTCCACCATCATCTGTACATTTCACACCTGTTTCCAACATGAGATATCCATCGGACGGATAACATTTGCCTAAGCATGGCTAAGCATCAACATAGCATAGTTTAGTAACTCAGGCCAACAATACAAACCTATGGATAGTAGGAGGGAAACAGGTATTGGCATCGGAAACTTAATGCAACTATAGGATACTCTAATCCAACAAAATTGACATTTAGAACCGCATGCAATATTATAGTGGAGAAAATATTTGCGGAAACATAGGATAAGATATGCTCAGAGGGGGGATTGCGCTTGCCTTGATGATACGGCTGGTAGTACGGATCGTCGCAAGACGGGGGTGGCACTTCACCTCCTTGATCTACCGATGCACAAAAACACCGAAAGAGCAATCAACACATGGCAATTGTGCAATGCATACAAGGATGATGATATGACATTTTGGATGCACCCTAGAAGCTTTAAACATGACCAACAAGTTAAATGGGGTCCCCGTTATATTTATTGCATAATTTGGAAGAGACCCCATATTAAAACTTAATGATTATCATTACTACTAGAGCACATTATTGTAATTGTGATCGATGAAGCATGATGATAATGTTTTTGGATCACTCATGTTTTTCTGAGCATTTTGATATAAGGAACTCATCTTTCTGAGGGCTCGGTAGAAAGTTATTACTTTTATAATTTTCTTTCTTAAATTTATTCTTTTAATTATTTTAATTCCAACGATGAAATAAATTAAGTACCCGACTCGAGGAAGGGGACGGGTATGCTGGAGTCATCGTAGTCCGATAACACTAAATGCGGAGAGGGGGAGCGGGGACCTGTGCTATCGAAAGGGAAAGGAAAAAGGAAAATTGCAACAATTTTCTGCACAGGCCGGAATTTCCGGTCCAGAAGTGCGGAGTTTCCGGTCTAGCCTTTTTCAGCCCAACAACGGCAGTCTCTAGACCCAGTCCGGAGTGACACCGGAGTCGGGCCGGAGTCTCTGGTCCATCTGTCGAAACTGAAGAAACAGCAAAAGCACGGGGGGCAGTGGCCACGGCGTCGGGAACTTCGGCGACGGCGCGACGGCTACGGCGCGGTGAGGTCGAGGGGGAGGGCACGGAGAGGTGCAGGGACTCACCCTCTACGCGGGAAGCAGACGGCGAGGCCGGAGCGAGCGCGACATCGCCGGAATCGGGCGGCGGAGCGGCGGACGGCCGCGGCAAGGAGGTGGACGGCGGCGGCGTTCTACGGCCTCCGGGCTCGATTCCTTTGGCGAGGACGGAGCTGGCGACGCGGCGGAGCCGCTGGGCTGCTCCGATTTGAACGGGGGCTCGTCAATCGGCGGCGACGCGTGCGGCGACCTCGAAGGCCATGGCGGCTCGTGGAGCTCGTGGGGGGGGGAGGGAAAATGGAGAGGAACGAGTGGATAGGGCAGCGTGGACTCGTGGAGCTCGTCTCCTTCGTAGGTGGGGCAGAGAGGAGGGCCAGGGGCGGCATGGCCATGGCGCCGGGGTGCGGCCCGAGCAGCTCGCGCTGCTTCGGTCGCTACAGGAGGAGGGAGATGACCGTTTTACCAATAGGTCCCTAGAACTTTTATTTCCATCACGGACAGGTCCTCCGATATTTACAAACGGGTCCTTTTCTGTTTTAATTTTAAAACCTGCAGCTGTAATTGAATTAACTCAGGTATTTGAACACTTCCAAAAATTCTGAGAAAATTTGGGGAGGCTCCCCATTTTATGTAGAAGTACCCCAAATTTTGGTGTGGCAAAATAAAATGTTGTTGACAACATTTGCCCATAGTGCTTAATTAAGGCATAAATGCTAAATTTTAAAGTGTTGCTCCTTTAATGTTTAGGGCAATTGCAAGAATATTGTTTTGAACTCTAGGAACCTCCTTGACAAGATAACATGCCAAAGAAATTTTGTTTTACCTATTGAGTGCCTTCCTTGATTTGGGATGTTGTTGTTTACACAAGTTTAGCATTTTATTTCCCAATGTTGTCAAACCCAATTTGTGTGTTGTTTAGCAATGTAATATAGATGCTATGATGCAATTAACACAAAAGTGAAAAATTTACACCCATTTTTAGGTTTACTAGTTTTGGGCTGTTACACAGCCGGCTTTTCTTGCGGCCTGCCGGTTCCATCTATCTGCATTGGGATCCTCATTGCGGAGTCGGCCGTGGCGTACTTGTCTGCTATGGTCATGAGCTCCGCCATGGACTTCGGCTCATCTGGGAGCAACCGGTGCTTGAGCATCGTGCCCTCCAGGCAGCCGTTGATGAAGAAGCCGACCGCCTGGATGTCGTGGACTCCCTCGCAGGTGTTGCGCAGGCCTGACCATTTCGTCAGGTAGTCGCGGCCGAACTCGGTTTTGCCCTGGGTGCAGCTAGCTAGCTGGCGAGGGCGAGCGGGCGCTTGTAGGTGTTGGAGAAGTTCCTGACGAAGACCTACTGGAAATCCAGCCAGCAGTTGATCGATCCATCCGGCAGGCTGTTGAGCCATGTGCGGGCTGAGTCCCTCAACATGAGTGACGTAGTCGGATAGCCAGTCCTCTGGCTTCGTGCTTCCGTTGTACTTGGGCGTGTCACGCGGGAGGGTGAAGTTCCGCGGGAAAGGCTCTCTTGCGATGCGAGGTCCGAAGCACCGGTGGACCTCGCCTTCCTTTTCTTCGAGCTGGCGGGATTTCTCCAGGGCGTCGAGGCGGTCACGGGCGTCGGGGCCGTATGCCGGGCCTAGGTCTCCCAGCCGGTCGTGGATGGTCCCTTTGCGCGCATCCGGTTGGTCGTGGTAGTTGTACTGGCCTTCGCCAGCGGCCGGCGCGTAGTTGTAGTTCTGGCCGCCACCGGCAGCCAGCGCGTTGAAGCGACTTGGTCTGGAGTTGATGCTGCGTGCGCGATTTCCACCCGGCTGGGGGGCTTGCTGGGGCTGGGCATGTGGCGACGATGCCTGGCGGTCACCTCGAGTCGCACCGGGTGGAGGGGCTCCAGGCGGGGGAGGTGGGAGGGGTGGCGAGTTCATCGCGGACGCGGCCTGGTTCTGGCGAAACTGGTGGTCGGCTGTGTCAAGGAGGTCCTGGACGCACTGGTGCTGCGCGCGTAGCTCTTCCCCCTCTAGATTTGGCAGTTCTGCGGCGGCGGCGCGTGCTGCCTTCATGTTCTTCGCTGGGGACCTGTAGACGGGTCGACGAGTAGGCGGTGCTCCGGCTGGTCCAGCCGGCTCGGTGTCGGCAGCCGGTCCCCCTGCCATCTCGTTGGCGAGGTTGCGCCTGACGTTTCCCCGTGGGTTGGGCTCGACGGCGACGTGGGTGAAGCCGTGGGCGAAGTTGTACTCGCGGACCTGCGCTTCCATGCGGCGAAGTTTATCCCCATGTCAGCAAGTATGGAAGGTCGTCGCTGCCGCTAGGGCTGGACATAAAGCTCGAAGCTTGGCGAGCTTAATGAACGCTCGGTAGCTCGACTCGTTTGAGCTCGGTTCATTTTCCTAACAAACCGAGCTGAGCAGCACTTTCAGCTCGTTAAAACTAACGAGTTAAACAATCAATCTAACGAGTTTCACGAGCTACTCGTTAAGATCGTTAGCATCGTCGCAGCAAGCCGCAACTCTGCATGGCTGGCCTTATAGTGTAGCCCATTTAAATTAATATGCAAATAGCCCATCTAGAGAACCAAAATATCTTCTCTATATGGCGAAAAAATATGTTTGACGCTTGCTTGATAGCTTGCTTAATTAGCTGAATACCCTGATAATCTTCTTAACGAGCTTTAACGAGTTGCTTGTGAGCGCTCGTGAACATATAACGAACCAAGCCAATCTTTAAATTTAGCTCGTTATCCTTAACGAGCTTAACGATTCGAACTTTAACGATCACAAGTCATAACGAGCCGAGCCTTAACAAACCGAGCAGCTCGTTAGTCCAGTCCTAGCTGCCGCACGTGGGAGGTCAGCGGCCAGGCTTGCTCGCCTTCTTCGCTGTCGCCGAGAAGCAGGTGGTGGAAGGAGGAACATCCCTCCTCACATAGGCCTGCTCGCGGGATATCGCTGCGGCGGTGGACCTCTTCTTGGTCGAGGACGCGCGCCGCTATCCTCGTATGCGGCCTCCACAACGGAAGGTCGGCGTCCAGCGGCGCGATTCAGGAGCGGAGATCTGGCTCCGGCGGTTGGAGAGGCAGAGGGAACGTGGCAGAGTGGGAGTGTCGTGTCTCGTTGCACGGACACCGGGAGTATAGGATACCCCCTTTTAGGTTCGGCACGGGGCGCGAAGGAGGCTGAGAATCGTCTTCTAGGGCGGAGTCTAGATCAAGCTCTCCTCTCCACGATCAAAGCATGCAACCAAAGGGACACAAGGAGCTACCCAGGTTCAGGCCGCCCGGAGGCTAAAAGCCCTACTCCTGCATGTCTGGATTGATGGGATCTTCATAGTGTGGCTTACAATGGAACCTCCCGGACAGGGTACCCGGAAGGGTTTCGGCTAGAGGTAGAAGAAGGACAGATCCTGACCCGGAGGAGATCACCTTCCTCTCTACCTTCGCAACCCTAGTCTAGTCTTGCTCTGGTTCTAGCTTGTATTCGTCCTTGCTTCGAACCTCCCCCTCCTCCATGCCTTGGTCCTCCTTTTATAGGCTAAGGGGTTGCCACAGGGTCACGTGAGGGGCGTGAGGGACCTTCGAGGTGAAGGACTTTCCTCATCTAGTATAGGAGGAGACGTGGCCTCTCCTCAGCCTAGCGTCTCCTTTGGGTTAGGTGGGAGCGTCCGCCTTGGGGTGGACATGAGCTGACACCACCACGGGATGTGCTTCCCGCCCGCGCTGCCTTCGCCTTGCTTCCCAAGTCTTCCGTGGTGAGGTGGAGTGCTTATCCATAGGGACGTGGGGAAGTACCCGAGAGGGAGCCGGGCCTCCTGCCGGGAACTCGGGCTCTCGGGTCCTTCCTGGCCTTCTTGCTTGGTTCGGGGACCCGGAAGGTCCCCAGGACCGGAGCCCTTAGTCGATGTAGGCCATGCATGTCTTGACGGTGAACCCGCCAGCTTGACTTGAGTCTTGGTCTTGTCCATCTTCACCTTGGGCCCACATGGGGTGGACCCACTTTGGCGGTACTAGGGGAACCCCATGTTCCACTGTTGCGACAGTAGCCCCTGGGCATGGTCCCGGCGGCTCTTGCTCCAGCTGCCGGGGCCATGGCCTAAAGATAGGTCAAAGTGGGTCCCCGGGCACCTGGTCTTCCTTGCTCAGCTCCGTTGGGGACCCGCCGAGGCGAGGTAGAGATGAGCCCCCGGGTCCCGTTAACTGAATCACGGCGAACGTTGCGATTCATATGGACCCCGTGCTTATCTTGGAATCCAACGGGCGAAACGCGCAGAAATCAGCACGCCCCCTCGATCCCCACGTCTGTCGGAGTAATGAGGCCACAATGTGACGTGTGGGATGCCTTATAAGCCACGACTGGCTTCCACTGTGAAAGTGCATGTGTTGCCCCATGCGTGGTTTTGGTAATTAATGACAATCCTTATGGACTAATGTTTGTATTGAGATATACTTGTAGATCTTGTCCATAGGAAATGATTGGAATTCATGTGTTGGACTCTAGAAGATGACATGATGACCAATGCTCTATTCAAGGGTTTATATGAAGAATGGTCATGTGTAGAGTTGAGCTTATTACAAGTATGGCTTGGAAAAGAAGATTGAGTGAACAATCATGTTTAACCCCAAGCCATCATACATATCAAGAGAAGAAGATGAAGCGCAAGCTCAATATGATGCATCTCGAAGATATCATTTGATTGATGCTTGCAAAGGAGACATGAAGACGGCGCTTAGCGAGACCCTCCCATAATGGTGTATGGGGGAGCTTTTGGAGAAGTCTTCATCAAGCATGTGCTAGCAAGCACAATCAAGAAAGGTGTTCCAACTTGAGAGAGTCAATATCGTAATCATCGAGCTCAAGTGGAATGCGCAAGGCAAAGGTATGATCTTGATAAGTTTTCTATTTTACCGGTCTCATATTGTTAGTGGGAGACCGGGTTTTAGGATAGATGGCGTACTATCAAGAGGGGCTCTCAAGTGAGTAACTTGATCACATCCTTGTGGAGAGCTCAAACCTTTGCATACTTGGCATTTGATCTTTCTTGGTTCTTATGTGGCTTTTCTCCTTGTTGGGGTTTGGTGCTTGTCGTGATCTACATGACAAGCCCATGTTCACCGAAAACGAATTTCGTATGGAAAACTTGTTGCGTTTTCGGTTTTGGAGGTTTGTCGGTTATTCCTTTTTAGAGAGGTTTTACCTTTCTCCATTTGGTTTTATCTTCCATTGTTGGACTATGATGTTTCTCTGCATGATCTTGTAAAGCTCTTTGTTGCGATTCCAACGAGCCAAAGATCATCGAAAACGGAGTTCGGATGCTCAAGATATCGTCGTTTTCGTGTTGACGTTTCGGCAGTTTTGTGTAGGCCGGAAACTCCGGTGTAAACACACCGGATACTCCGGCCCGGACCAGGAAACTCGCATTTGTTCAGCCCCTGGTCTAGGCCGGAAACTCCGGCCTTTGGTCCAAAGTCTCCGGTCCAGACCGGAGTTTCTGGTCCAGGCCGGAGTCTCCGGTACAAAGTTGTCTGCAACGGCTAGTTTTCTGGGAGGGGTATAAATACCCCTCCACCTACCTCCAGGCAGTCTAGCTCGCCCAGTTTTCTCTCTCCTCCATTGTTGCAAGCTCATTTCTTTGATATCTCCCAATCCCTTCACCCAAACTCTTTGATCTTTGGAGGATTGAAGGAGAAGACCTAGATCTACATTTCCACCAATCAATCTCTCCTCTAAGTGAGGGGAACATAGTGGATCTAGTTCTTGGAGTTCTTGTGTGGTTCTCTTCTTTGTTCTTCCTCTCTTCTCCCCCCATAAGCATTAGTTGCTTGTGGTGGGATTTGAGAGTGAAGGATTTGAGCACTTGTGCTCTTGCCTTTTGCATTTGGTGCATCGGTGTGCTCTCCACGAGGATTCGTGGAAGTTGAAAGCTTGTGAACTTGTTACTCTTGGGTCTTTGGGCCCTAGACGCCTTTGTGGTGGTTGGACCCTTGTGTGGTCAATTGAAGCCATTCGGGAGCCCCCAATCCATTGTGGGTTGTGCCTTGAATTGTTGTTGAGAGCCGTTCGGGAGCCCCCAACCCATTATGGGTTGTGCCTCGGATTGTTGTTGAAAGGCTCCGGATTCCGCCTCGAAGGAATACCGATAGTGGAAGGTGAACCAAACCTTTGTGGTGCGGTTCATCGGAGAAGAGGGTGAAACCTTTGTGGTTGTTGAACCGTTGTGTCGGTTCACACCTCTCCAACGAGACGTACTCCCTTTCAAGGAGGAACTCGGGAATACATCCTCGTCTCCGCGCGCCTCGGTTATTTCTATACCCGAGCTCTTTACTTATGCAACTTACATTGTGATAGCCTTCGTGCTTGAAGTATTATACATTGCTATCATCTTGTTGCTTGTCTTGCTTAGCATAAGTTGTTGGTGCACATAGGTGAACCTAGTTTATTTAGGTTGTTGGCTTGTTAATTTAAACACCTAGTTTTATTCCGCAATTAGCAAGCCTAAACCGGAAAAGTTTTAATCGCCTATTCACCCCCCTCTAGGCGACATCATTGTCCTTTCACACTGTAGCCGTTACCTCTCCAGATTCGCCGAAATCCCCAAATCGCCGCCTCCGCCTTCGTCTTCCTGACTCTGCCAATCGCCGCCTCCCGCCTTGGCCGCCGCCGTTCCTTGTTCTTACCCCCAGCCCATGCCGCCTAAGCGAGATAGGACGGGAGTGAGGAAGATGTCGCAATCTGCCGCCGAGAAGATGGCGATGGAGGCTTCTCTGGCCGAAGCGCCACCTTCGATGAGGGTGACTCAGGCCCTCTTTTCTCCCAGCGAGTATGCGTCAGAGGAAGCCATTCAACACGTCCGCCAATCCCTGGCCGCGAGCTTCCGCGGTATTGAGGGAATGGTGGTGCGCCCTGGGAGCGGTCCTCAACGAGAAGGAGAGGTGATTACTTTCCACGATTTCTCCGTCATCGGCCTTCTTCCTCCGTTCTCCAAGTTCTTCGCAGCAATCTTGGAGGCTTATGGATTGCATATGCTGCACTTGCACCCCAATGCCGTGATGATGCTGGCTACCTTTGCCTATGCCTGTGAGGCATTTGCGGGTGTCATGCCCTCGGTGGCCTTATTCCGCCACTTCTTCATTCCACGCCTGGGGAAGTCCAAGTGGATCGCTGGCGGAGTCTCTTTCTTCCTCCGGAGAGATGCGGCACACCAGTACCCGGAAACATTCACCAAGGCCTTGGTTGCAAAATGAAGGCACAACTGGTACTTTGTCGAAGCTGACGGGACCAATCCCCATCTGATGACTCCATATTATCCAGCGGAGCGATTGGCACACTCGAAGGAGAGAAGCTCTCAAGGGGAAGCCCTGGTTCCAGTCATCAACAGGCTGGCTGCGCTTCGTGCAAGGGGAGTGACAGGCGCCATGATCCTGGCAGACTTTCTTTGCAGGGGGATTGCCCCTTTGCAGTTCCGGAGCCGCCCGCTCTGGGAACGTGCTCAGGTGGGTGGCAGCCTTCCACAGTCCAGGTTCCACTTGACAGAGACCACCTGGGCTCTGACCATGGGCTACATATTGCCATGGGTGCCCTTCGAGTTCCAGGATGAGACCTTGCCGTTGTTCGAGGATCCAGCCTCCACCGGTATCCATCTTCGATGCCAGAGTGTAATGAGTACGGGGTGGCGGGTACCACCAAGATTGAGCCCCCGCCGGCACCCAAAGCACGCAGCCCTCAAGGAGAGAGGACAAGGGGGCAAAGCCTTGCCCACGGGGACGTTTCCCCTGAAGAACCTGGGACTTCGGATGATGAAAGCGGCGAAGCGATTCCTCCGGGAGCACCTTGCGGGCGCGGAGGCCCCGGCGCTCCTTCCGGGGCAGCGGCAAACCTGCCGGGTGATGAACTTTCGGAGCAGCCTGTGCTGCCGAGCTCGCCGTCGATGCAGGAGTCTGACCAGGATTCGGAGGCTATCCCTCCTCCCCTTGCAGACATGGAGGTAGGGGGAGAGCCTGTCCTTGCCAGACCTTTTTGTGACTTGGTGCAGAAGAGATGGAGCTTCTCTGGATCGAAGAGAGCCCGCCGGTAAGTTTTGCTGGCAACTGTCCTTGGAAGTGGAGTTGCTTCTCTTTTGCCGCCGTCCTGACTTCTGATTCTCATTTCTTGCACAGGAGCCCGACCCCGGAGTGGCCAAGCAAACGACCCCGGAGAGGCGAAGATGTCGAAGCGTCGAGCTCCACCGGCACCTCCGATGGAGGCAACTCCGAGCCCCCGAGCCCCCAGTCCGCCCCAAGGACCAGGGGTGGCTCCGGTCGTCGCAGACGAGGCGGAAGCTGTCGGCGCGAAAGGCCCTGGGGAGAGGCGCGACGTGGATCCCCAGGCGACCCTCGGACCGCGTGGACTCGCAGCAGGCGGGTTCATCCCCAGGGGCTCGGCCCTCGGGAACGCTGACCCCTGCCCTGAACCCAGGAGAGTTGAGGAAGGCCCCGGGTTCTCCAAGACATTCTCCAATGTCTCGGAGTTCTTGTCCTCTGCCCGTGCCGAACTGGCGCGGCTGGTGCCCTCGGTCTCCGGCAGCGGGGAGCACTCGCAGGCTCGCGAGCTGCGGCTTCCCTCTGGGGAGGAAGCTCTTAGCGCCCGTGAACTGAAGCTGGCGGCGGACGAAGAGCTGCTCTATGCTTGGGAACACCGAGTGGCCAGCCGCGAGAAAGAGCTGGAGCGACGAGAGGCCGAGCTGGAAGATGAAGAGCGCCACTACCTTGGCACCATTGAGGAGCTCCAGATCAGAATGGAGCGGGACGAGGACCGCTTCGAGCAAGGCCTGGAGAACGTGGCTAGCTGGGCTCGCAGCGAGGTCGAAAATGACCTTCGAGCCAAAAGCAGAGCCGCCTCGTCACAAGGCAAGCAGGTCTCCAAACTCCAGAGCGAGCTCAAGAGCGAGAGGGAAAGGCGAGAACAGGCCTTCTCGGATTTCCAGAGAGCTAGGGGGAAAGAGATAGCTTGTCCGCCCGGGTTGAGGCGATGACGGCCACGATCGAGGCGCAGAAACAGGCCCTCAAAACAGCTGAGAAGTTTAAGCAAGAGGCCACGGCTGGCCGCGTCGCCATGGAAAGAAAGATCCGGGATCTGGGCGATGCAAATGACTTTTGGAAGGACAAAGATGCGCGCATGACTGTCCTTCGCAAGAAAGAAGCAAAGGAGCTGGCTGATGGGCGTGCGGCGATGGAAGCGTCCAAATCCCAAGCTCAGATTGCGTGGCATCAACACGAGCAGGTATCCAACCAGCTGACGGGAGTGCAGGTCGAGCTGGCGGAAGCAAAGGGTGCACTTGAGAAAGAACAGCGGCGATTTGCTCACCACCGCCGTGATGACCACAACATCTTGCTCCAGATGAACCACGGGTCCTTGGATATCGTGAAGGAGTTCACGAACTTGGGAGTGCCTTCTCCGCCTCCTCATGGCCGACCATTCCACTTCCTTCGCCCGCTATCCCGGGTTCTTGAAGTACGTGGCCTCGCTCATCAAGGTATCAAGGAGCAGGTTAGCAGAGCCACTCGCCTTGCTGGGGAACATGCAGTGAGGAGGTGACGACCCGGTTTGTCACAGCGCTTCGCCAACGACACCCGCAGCTCTCCTTGCTGTCCGAGCTGGAGGCGCCTGAACCCGGGACGCCGCTTCCTCCAGACGTAACCCGCCAGGTGGAGGAGATCTTGAAGCACCTTTCCCGAGAAGATGACCCGTGAACCTGTGAAGTCCTGAAAAGGACAATACCAGGGGCCGTGAACCATGCTTTTGTACTGATATTGCCAACTGGCTTATGAACTCATGCTTTTGAATGTAAATAACTTCTTCCCAAAGTATATAAGTTTTATCGTACTCGTGGGGGCTTTACGCTCTCGGGAAGGATCCAAAGGTGTGAGCGCTAACCAGCCGTGGGCACTCAGACTGATCTGAAGTGCGGACACAGGGCGCAACCCCCCAAAGGACCCACCGTTTCCTGACCGCACGGACCTCAGCCCACGACTCCACTGCCCGAGGGAAACTGACAGTGTCATCGCGAAGGCGCTGCCCCAGGAGAACGCCCGCTTTCGCCTTAGCCAAAGCACATAAAACAGATGTACCCGGGAACAAGCCCGTGCAAGCACGTTTATACTTAGCTCGCGTTTTGACTCCTTCTGGCTACCTCGGTAATCGTTCTGTCGCGCTGCCGCCAAGGCGGGTCTTCTATGCCGTGTTTCAGACATAATTCTGCCTTGCCCAGCAATTCTTGGCGGGGACAAGGCTTCCAACCGAGATAGCCTCCAATGCCGACTAAGGGCATGACTGGCTGGCTTGCGCCGGTCCGGAGACCATTGTGCTACTTGCTCGAGTTACCCGGAGACCACCCAACTGGTGATCCGACTTGCTGGCGTATCAGAGACGCCGGTCCGGAGACCCCACGGTTGTCTTAGCTTCCTGGACCCGGATGTTCCTTGTTTGGTGACCCGTCAATCTGGCTGGCTCGTGCCGGTCCGGAGACCCTGAAGCTGCTTTACTCGCGGGATCCTGATGCTAGCCACTTAGCAATCCGGTACTTCTGAGGGGGTCCACTTGGTCCTGGCTGTATTGTGACGATGTGACCCGGGAGATCCCATTCTCCGTGGGCCACATCTCCGCAGATGAAGGTTTGATCCCAGCTAGCTGCAGCTTGCCCTTGACTGCTTTGTATCTGTGGGGGGCCGGTAATGACCAAGGTTCCGGGGATTCTTCAGTCTGAGTGGATGCATTGGCAAAGGTCCGGAAAGATCTTCCCTTTTGAGGAACCCCAGCTGTGGCACTCCTCTTGGCTTTCTTGGGCTTCTTGTTGAGAGGGCAATCTCGGCTGATATGTCCTGGTTCTCCGCATGAATAGCAATCACCGTTCTTCTGGCGTATCTGGATGTCGTTGAACTGTCGGCAATCTTCCAGACTGTGCCGGTCAGATCTGTGGTACATGCACCACACTCCAGGCTGGCCATCTTTGCGCAGAGGAATCTGGAGCTCTTGGGGCACGTAGATGAGAGGATCTTCTTGCCGAGGCTCGCCTTTTGTGTCTTGGTCGAGGTTTTCCTCCTCCGGAAGCGGCACTGTGGTTGGCGCGTCGGAACAGAGTTCCTCCTTCGCTCCATGCGTCCATGGGGAAAGAGGGACATCAATGTTCGTGGCACCTTCCTCAGGTCTTCCCTTGCTGACCAGAGAGCTGACATAAGCGGCTGGAGGGATGAAGTAGACTCCGAAGGCGCGATCTTTAGCGGCAGGTGCTGGCGAGGACTCGTCAAGAACGAAACCGAGGCCGGGGTACCGCAAGAACTCAAAGGCTGCCTTTCCCTTTCTCTTCTTTGTCATCTTGGACGTCGGATTTGGTACCTCTCTTCGCGAGAGCCGAAACTAGCGCTGCTCCGAAGGCGCTGAGGGCTTTGGAGCAGATCTCGACACGGACTGAAAGCTCGACGCAGAACTTGGCGATGAACTTGACGATGAAATTGAGGTTGATGAAGAGGAAGACGAATCCAGCGCTTGCGCCCCCTACCTGGCGCGCCAGATGTCGTGTCTCGTTGCACGGACACCGGGAGTATAGGATACCCCCTTTTAGGTTCGGCACGGGGCGCGAAGGAGGCTGAGAATCGTCTTCTAGGGCGGAGTCTAGATCAAGCTCTCCTCTCCACGATCAAAGCATGCAACCAAAGGGACACAAGGAGCTACCAAGGTTCAGGCCGCCCGGAGGCTAAAAGCCCTACTCCTGCATGTCTGGATTGATGGGCTCTTCATAGTGTAGCTTACAATGTAACCTCCCGGACAGGGTACCCGGAAGGGTTTCGGCTGGAGGTAGAAGAAGAACAGATCCTGACCCGGAGGAGATCACCTTCCTCTCTACCTTCGCAACCCTAGTCTAGTCTTGCTCTGGTTCTAGCTTGTGTTCGTCCTTGCTTCGAACCTCCCCCTCCTCCGTGCCTTGGTCCTCTTTTTATAGGCTAAGGGGTTGCCACAGGGTCACGTGAGGGGCGTGAGGGACCTTCGGGGTGAAGGACCCTCCTCATCTAGTATAGGAGGAGACGTGGCCTCTCCTCAGCCTAGCGTCTCCTTTGGGTTAGGTGGGAGCGTCCTCCTTGGGGTGGACAGGAGCTGACACCACCATGGGATGTGCTTCCCGCCCGCGCTGCCTTCGCCTTGCTTCCCAAGTCTTCCATGGTGAGGTGGAGTGCTTATCCACAGGGACGTGGGGAAGTACCCGAGAGGGAGCCGGCCTCCTGCCGGGAACTCGGGCTCTCGGGTCCTTCCTGGCCTTCTTGCTTGGTTCGGGGACCCGGAAGGTCCCCAGGACCGGAGCCCTTAGTCGACGTAGGCCATGCATGTCTTGACGGTGAACCCGCCAGTTTGACTTGAGTTTTGGTCTTGTCCATCTTCACCTTGGGCCCACATGGGGTGGACCCACTTTGGCGGTACTAGGGGAACCCCATGTTCCACTATTGCGACATGGAGAGAGAGGAAGACCGAGTCCAATCTGCGACCACGTGGTCCCAGGCTCCTAGTGGTCTTCGGCGACGTCCACAAATAACGAGAGGCGTGCGATCACAATCGGACGCGGCAGCGTGCGCGCACTCTGTAAAGCTCGAACAATGCACATGCATGAAATAGATTATGCGTTTAGTAAATAGGGTGGCCGGGAGAGGCTCGAATTGGCAGCGGGATGTGGCGACGACAGGTGCGGAACAGAAGTCGTGGGCTGAAATTTCCACTATGCAAACATTTCTGAGCATGGGTAACTAGAAAGAGGCCGCGAAAACTGAAAATTTGAGGCGGTGGTTGTATCAGGGGTGTGCTAAACTTAAACGATTTGGACGTATATTTGGGATCTGGACGTGTATGTTTTGTTTGCCAAAAGCCTAAAGTTGTTGGTTATTATAAATGCCAAACCTTTTTAAGGGATATGCTTGAGATGATGTAAGCCGCTGAAAACCTAATTAAGATTGGATCTGAATTGAACTGGATATTTACTCTAATGGGTTTCGAAGATAGCGCTTTTCCACCGATACAAAGAGGGCTAGCTGCACTTCTAATGTAGCAGTATATCATAGGGAGGTCTATATAATGGAGAGATGGTTGGGTGTTTTAGAGTTCCGTTGTCTGCACCACTTTCCACCTCAGGCACCACCTCTCCACACGTCGTACCTAACCGCGCGGACCTGGCAGTCTGGCGTGTGTAGGTTCCACTCTGAATGTGTGGATATCAATAGAGGCGCTGCACTTTTAGTGTTTGGGCGAGCAACTAAGTAGTTGTCCGTGAGAGTGACTTGGATTGCAACGATTTCAGGACTAACCTGCCCCGACACAATTCACCGAGATCAGTATCTCGCGAGGAGTGGTAAATTCCGTGAGCTATAACTGCAACAGTATCTGATTTCCGCGGTAGAAATTTTTAATTTGCCCTAGTGTAGTCGCTACAAAGTGGGTTTCAACCCGGTTAATCCTGGCCTGCCAAACAAAGTGCGCTTCAACCAGGTCAAGTCTGCCCAACCAAACAACATTCAGTTTAGTTGGAGAAACAATCAAAAATATTGGGAGAGCAACATTAGTTCTGCTAAACTTGGCCCAGAAGGAAGAGAGGTATTGGGGGAACACCATTAGTTCTTTTGTTGGGGCAAACAATCAAAATAGTTGATACGGCATGCGTTGCCGCCGAAATGAATTGATGCACTGACGGGGAGGGAGCTATAGCAACGCAGCATCCTTTCATCTAACAATTCGTATCGAGGCAGCGGATGAGGCAGACAATGCTAATTGGAACGAACGACGGAATGAATCGACAAGGCTTCTTTTTTATTCGAAAAAACATCGACAGCCTTTGGGTAAACGCAACATGTTTTCTTTCCTCTAGTAACGGTGTCCTCCTGCCCGCTGGGCGCGCGCTAGCGTGAGCGCGATGAATGGATTTTGTTTTTTGGAATGTAGTATTTGACTATCAAGTTGTTTGATGTCTCTTTTGGTTCGTGGACCGGATAATAGTAGAACGTGCTGATGACTGATATACACGCTAACGTAACCTGTTTAGACTCTCGACGCATTCGTTGCTTGGAGTCGAAGAATTCCTTTCTCGGGAGTTTCTTTGCCAGTGCAGAGTTGACTTCAGAACGCGCATCTCTAACCGGCTCCCCAATTCCGCCCCTAAACTGTCCGGACAGGTGTTCGCGAACAGCCCTGAAAATAGTCGCGAACACGCCAGTTGGTGGATATAATATTTTAACAGACAACTCTGCTTGATGATACGCTTTGAGGAAACAAATTCAAGGTGTGCGTATGCAAACGCGCTATAGCTTTGAATGAGAATTAATAATATCGTTGGAGACGATGCATGTTTTAGTTAGGTGGATTGTGCATGATGCGCATGTGATGGAGATGCCAGTTGAATCTTCGGCGGGTCAACTTGATCGAATGATAATAGACAATCGATGTGTCACTGTGACGAGATGCAGAGGTTGTATATACGCTAAGAGCCTCCAATGTAGTCTACACGATATGCCCTTAATTTGTACATTTCGGTAAATATTTATGGCAATATTGACGCGCGCTTGCGTCGTGTTCTTGCTGAATCTGCTACCTCGAAGATTGTCTTATTTGGATATGAAAATCCCGAGTTTGACTTTTTGTTGAACCCTGTTGAAGTGTACATGTGAATTGCATAGTGCTTATCTGTTCAAACTTTTGATTGCCTTGTCGAGTTCTGATTTTCGCAATTTATCCATATTGTTGTTGCCCCCCTTTTTTTCCATGTATAATGCATATGTGAATTCCCCCACTACGAGTGTTGAGTAGTATTGAACAACGGGTTCTATGATTTAAACTCAAAGTCTCGAACAGTTTCTCTACATCCTTAGCCAAAGCTATCTATCTGCGAACTTTTATGAAGAGAGTACCATCTAAGCAAGTTGGATAGTTTCATGCATATACTATAATGCATGGATTTCCTCACATTGACTGTATAAACCAAGGTAGAGAGGTACCTTGACTTGACAACCCTATCTGCATAGGCTTATTTTTTTATTTTTTTTATAAATAAAAGGCGTCTGCATAGGCTTATCCCCCTCCCTAAGCTTCATCTGGAAGCATACAATCTCCTAACTCGGCTATTACAAATTTGACTGAGAAGACACTGTTCCCTACTAATTAATAACTAATTAAGTGCATCCAGCCCACTTGATTAATCTATGCTCCTACCACACAAATAATGGGGCGCCCAAGAACTTGTCTCAAGGACGTTCGTAAGCATCAAGTTATTGACCCCGGTTTCTCATATTTAATTAAGGGATTCAAGTGAACGTATGAGTGCAATGTGTCCACGCCGTAGCTCATTATTTTAGTTCTGCTGAAATATCAAACCGGGAGCAGAATTCGCCATTTTTGTTTGATTCCAGTGTGGCATTGCACCAACATGTGCGTTGAGTGTGTGGTGCCGCCTTCCCCGGAGTCCGCCGCTCCTTTCTGTGGTCGTACTGTGTAACTGAATAAGTGCCAGAAAGTCAAATGTTCTGCTCATACTGTGGGCTCTGGCCTTAATTTGGCGAGCTTTGGCACCTGGTTAATCACGCATCAACATATATAATGGTGATTCTCGAATTTCTGTCCACCTGTGATCAAAGGCTCTTAAATTGGTGCCCTTGAGTTTGATTGGCAATCTGCCCGATTTTAAGTTATAACAAGTGAGAATAGAGTGATAGGGTCCATGCACTGCGCTAGGTAACTTAATTTGGCGAGCTTGGCACCTGATTAATCACGCATCAACATATATAATGGTGATTCTCGAATTTCTGTCCATCTGTGATCAAAGGCTCTTAAATTGGTGCCCTTGAGTTTGATTGGCAATCTGCCCCATTTTAAGTTATAACAAGTGAGAATAGAGTGATAGGGTCCATGCACTGCGCTAGGTAACTAGAGGGTCTTAAAGCTGTGGGTATTTTCAGTTGAACATTTTGAACTCGAAATTCCTGGAACAATTCAGGCTTTGCCGGGTAACCAAGGTAACCGAAAATGAGCCTGCGCACTATGCCTCTCGGTTCTAACAATCTTTTGTTATAGTCTCTAGGTTTCTGGTAAAAGCATCTCATGGTTTGCCTTTGAGCCTAAGCGTTACTCTAGCATGTTGACCACAACTTCTCGTTCTATGAGCCATACGCCAACATTTGCTTCAGATAGTGCCAAGTAGCTATAGTAACTAGAAGCCTGGCGCGGCTTGCCGCGCGCCACCCGCCGTTGACACTGGTTCTCAATTTGCAAAACGCTATGATAAACATTCTTAATATAACACTGATTGCGCACAACCTGCCTTTGACAGTGATAATCAATTGTAAAACGCTATGGTAAATATTATTACATTGTGTTTGTCCAGAGCCAACAACCATGGTGTGGAGCAGAAGTAATTACCTTGTTCAATTCACCGAATGCAGAGACGAAGTGTTTATCAACCGACATAACGGTAAGGAAAGGGTAGAAGGGGTAGGATAAGCCAGGTTATCATGTGTCCTAATCTGAGTCTTACCCGAGAATATTAACATTTTGACCACACCCTTTCAAAAACGGGCGAGAAATAGAACTGGGAAGGGATGTTGGCTGCCTAGCCACCTAAGCTCACACTCAATTCAGAATTTTCGTTTTATTTTCTCTTAATTCACAGGGCTATGGAAAGGTCAGTTGACATGATACCATAGAATATGAGCAGCTATTGGCAAGCCAGTCAAAAAATATGGTTTTATCTACATAAGTTTTCTGGGGCGATATGTTAGGTTGGCGTTAGGCACATAAGACTCTAAACAGTATAATAGAAGTTACTGGCTTCTAGCACGTAAAATATGCAAAGCAGATATCAGGAAAGGTAACCAACGGAGCATAGAGCACATAGGTGCTAGCGAAATGTATAGAGACCATGTATAGGAATTCAGTAGTTTCTTTCATCTATTGGCTCGTCAACAAAGGCGCTCTTTCTGGTACTATAGCAGCCAGAGAACTGATCATCTTACTAAATCAGAGTCTGAGCGGTAGGGACATGTACCAACCATCTGGATCACCTTAGTTGCTGGGAATGGCAAATCGCTGAAGGCAGCCAACTTCAATAAAGACTTAGATAAGTGAACCTAATTCAGTTCTATATTTTAGTAATAACCATAAAAAATGCAATACTGCATTGGGTAATTTACACCAATATTTTCCTCCAATCAATTACAGAGTAAATACAAAAATTATCTTTCCTTGAACATTACATGATAATTTTCTTAGATCACGTATATCCGAATATAAACCTGCTAGTCTGCTACTGAGCACAAGAGAAAGCTGGCCACCAATTTAATATAACTCCCAAGGATGGACCAGAATTTTAAACCCAGCACAAGGTGTGTCATATCACCCACGGTAGCCCCTGGTCAGCAATCTCCAGCAAGATGTCTGATGGAAAAAAAAGTAAGAAGAACAGAGCAACATATCAAGCAAAAGCTCGTGATAAAAATGTTAGAAGTATAAGAAAACATATGGATTAACCGGGGCTACTGGACCAATAATGAAAATGAAGTGAAAACGGTAACCTCAAATAAGCTGACTTTTTCTATGGTTTTTTCGAGAAGTGCAGGAAAACAGGAACTAAATGGCCAGACGTAGATGAGATAAAATTGGAAGGCAAGACCTGAAAAAATGATCCAATTGGGAACCACGGCTGTAGCAAACCATGTGGATAACTACATGATCATTATCCGAACAGAAAATTTTCATGCTTAGTTTAACCTTAATGCTAAATGCATTCAGCATAAAGGATGCAATTTTACCAGAGCAGTCTATTTCAGAGGCTATTTTTGTCATTTGAGGGGAATAACAGCTGCCATATAGTCTTCGCACTCGGGTTCTCGTACCCGTAATACAAAGTCTAAATTCTGTATGTTTCCTACCAAATTAAAAGCTAAAACTGGTCATCAAAGAAAAAGAGCAGCAAACTATCAATTAGGACTGATGCACACCCAATATAGATATTTATATACCAAGTATTACACCATCATCATTTACTCTTACATAAGAGATCCGGTACCTAACCAAAATTATATGGGTCACGAAAGTTGTCGCTATAGCAAGTTGGCTTGACTATGGAAAACGCAGGAACACTCTGGGTCGGAACACCACACACATGCTCTCACAGAGCAGCATACTACCATCACTTAAACCATCACTACATCAGGTAGACAGCAGGGCTGTGGTGTACAAAAAAGGCAGCGGCGGCGTGACCTCGACATGGTTGAGAACGGCAGGGCTGTAGCTAAGAATTATTAGCAACACGATGTCCTCGTGGTTCAGCAAGTGGCGGAGGTGGCAGAGCGAGCAAGGGATGCAGCAGGGAGTGGTGGCTTCAGATAGGACAACGACCAGCCTAGCTCCTGCGCTGCCGACTCCATAACATACGTCTCTTGCTGCCTAACATGCATTATATTGTACTGAACAAAATGAAAACACGATGAAGGAATGCAAAAATGGTTGAGAAAGAGCATGTACTTCATATATGACAGTGGTCTTAGTTTAAATGTGTTATGGGAATCTACCATTTGTTGTCTATGCCTTGCATTCATGCCCCTAATTAAAGGAATGTCAAAAAATGTAAATAGGCTATCCAACATGAAAACATGGATTTCAAGATTAATTTATTGTCAAATGGAACCTGGTCCATGCTCAAAATAGGTACAGAGAAAGAATCTGAATGTAGTAAATATTACCTGCATGTGATTAGCAACATCCCATGCTCTTTTCTCTACCTCACTCTCACGACATTAGGAACTGGCGATTGTACATAAGTCCAAATAAGGTCACATCCTCCAACATCAAGCTGAGATGCTACTCAAACCCTTCTTGCGTACAGGAAAAATAGAACAAAGAAGTTGTTATTTCCGGTGGAGGTAAAACTGACCGTGAAGCCATTACTGAATACATCAAGAAACATAGCATGCCCATCTCCTTTCTCGGCATAAATAGAAATCAGTAGACGGCATAAAAAATTACATCTTTTGAAGAGGAAAGAGAACATTGTAGTGCAGAATATCCATTTTCTATTTTAATGTTCAGTCTTCAAATACAGGGTAGGGTCAATGTCATATATATAACTACGGTATTAATTTCCTAGGAAGTTTTACACACAAAAATATAATAAAATCATGCCTACCGTCTATTACATGCTCACAGTCAATCCATAAACTAATTATTGGTTTAGACCAATCTGCAAGCACATGCAGGTTACAAAGCTAACCTACTACCTTAATCTATACATATCGAATATGATGCACAAGCCTGCAATTTGTGATTCCATGCCCCCAATAGCATTAACCTGCATGACTTGCTACACTTTTCATCATGCTTTTTGATAGATTAGTGGCTCAAAACTGAACATGAACAGAAGATGCGCATATATAGACCATTAAAAATTATCTTTCTAATAATGTGAAATACTACAAATCCATGATAAAATGTATTTATGTTGAGCAGTATAAGAACTACCTGGGGGTGGAGGGAACCAGCTGATAGGCGCTGAAGGTTGTTAATCTGTTCGCGGAATGGAACATCGCCGCTGACCTTGGCAATACCCCACCTGTGAGCACCATCACCTGTGCCGCTGCCAAACACCCACACGCTGATGTCCCTACATAAAGCCCCACTGTTTCAGCTCACAACTATTGCAAAACTGTGAATAACAAATCAAAAACAACTTGATCTCCTTAAATACATAAATTGCAAATCTGTGAATAGCTGAACTGACAACTTGGTCTTGTTCTCATTGACTGACTAAATTTCAGAAAAAGAAAAGTACCTCAATTACAAAGATTATCCTCTCATGTCAATCTCCTTGGATTTTAACCGAACACCTTGTATGCCTAGAAAATGTGCACAGAACAATAAGGAGCGAGAAGTAGAGAACCAGGGCGAGTTAGGTGAAGCTATGCCGAAAGAGCAGGGTGGGTGGCAATTCACCTTGGCTCCGTGCTCGCCCTCTTGTGCGGGTTTTGCGGCAGCTCGCGCTCCTCCGGTTGGGAGTCGAGGAAGACAGATGGGCAGAGAGCAGCAGCTGTGCACGAACCTTTGGTTGAGCTACATGTGAAAGAGGAGAAGAAACGGGAAGGTGGTGAATGAAGAACTTGACTCGGCGACGGATGTCGGAGCTCCGCAGCTTCCATCTCCGTCCCTCTTCGACCTCCATCTCAGGCGCCTCTCCTCACCGGCAGATGGGGACGCTCACGCAACGGACAATCGTGCTCGGCGGCGCGAGGTCGGCAGCAGCTGCACATCGTGGCCCCTCGTGCTTCCTCCTGCTTAGCCCAGAGGAGGAGGCAGCAACTCGAGCTGGGAGGGGCGCGGTGCCGGCCCATGCCTGGCGGCACAAGGTCGGCAGCGACAAAAAGGGGCGACGGAGGGTGGCGGAGCAGCCGGCGCGACGGGAGTGAGGAGGACAGGCCGGAGAAGATCCTGAGCCTGGAGTCCCGCACCTCCAGCGGCAGCGCGGCGAGCCTGGCCTCCTGCGCGGGCGCCTTGGGCGTCCACGGCGCAGCCCACGGGTCGCCCCCGCCCATTCGCTTCCCCTATTCGACCACCTGCAGCTGCTCGGCCCCGAGCACGCACCTCTGCGCACACACCAAAAAGAAAATCTCACAACCCCGCAATCAGGGCCAGAAACCCCATGCGCCGACGGGATTGAACGCTCACCGGCGCGCGGAAGCGGGAGGTCCGCGTCGACAGGGACACGCCGTGGCGGCGAGAGAGGAGCAGGGAGGAGGAGGGCGGCGAGGAAGGAGAAGCGGCGACGGCGGAGATCGCAGCGGTCGTCGATCTGGAAGGGGAGAGGCGTAGCGCCGGCGGCGGGCGGCGGCGGTCGCGGCGACTTTCCGTCGCGGGAGAGAGAGAGGAAGAGGAGATGGGGGTTGTGCTGGCGTTTTTACATGGACATCCCTGTCGTTTTCTAGATTTGCAAAACGGTCCTTTGCGGGCGTTTTTTTGCAAAATGGCCGACGCGCACCGAGGGCACGGCGCGGTGTGCCCCTGTCGAGCGGGACCGGCGAGGGACCGGCGACGCTCTGGCCCCACGGTCAGTGACCCGTCAAACACACACCACGACGGTGGAGGAAATCACTGTTGCTGCCACCGCGAACGGACGCTCCAGATCACTCCGTAACCCCTCGATCCAACGGCCGAAAATCCAAACGCCTGAGGAGGCCCCTTGGGGTCTCAAGGTTTACCTCTGTGGATGGGTGGAGGTTCTCTTGGCTCCCAGGCTCCAGTGTTCCTGCCATTAAATTTTTTTAAAAATATCAAAAATCGTCAAACCCATGAACGTGCAAAAATAAATTTAAAATACTTTGTATTTTGATCTACACAAAATGAAAAGTGTAGATCTGATCTACACAAAATGAAAAGTGTAGATCTAAGTATGCATAGTTTAAATCTCTAAATTTTATCATTTTTATGTAGCTCATAATACAAACTATTTGAAATTGATATTTTACACGTTTGTGGGATACACCATTACCAACATCCTCAACTTTTTAAAGAATTTTTGAAACTTGAAAATATGATTTTTGATTTTTTTCTTTATTGGAAGGAGCAGTCGTGCCTAGGAGCAAAAGACAGTAATCGGTTGATTAAGCTGCTATGTTTCTTCGAAAAATTCCTTAACCGGTACGTGCGCCAGAGTGAAATAACAATGCAGTGTAAATAAAATGGGTAGTAGGAGTATCTCCACTGGTGCGCCCAACTGCGCTCCCAATAGACATATTGGACGCGCTGGCACCAAATCGCCCCCCAGCGGCGCACAACGACCAAGCGTACGGCAGCAGGGGCGGCGCGCCGAAGACCTGCTTTCGGAAGACCGAGGCGGCGTTCTTCCACCGCACCACATCCCCATGCCGCTGGGGTTGCGCCTTCCTAGCGGCGACGGCTAGCAAATGTCGGCTGTAACACCCCGGACCACCCCCGGGCCGAGCCTGTAACCACTGGCAGCTCACTAGGATATCAACACTGGTCTTTTCTGCGCACTTTGTCCTCACTCCTGCGTTCCCGGTCGGTCACCCATCCTTGGGTTGCTCCGGGTCAAGCACGTTTAACCCCGGAGTTCTTTTCAGATGAGCTTTCGAAAAAGAAGTTGCAACTTGTTGATATGAGTATCCTATCAATCCTATTGATCCCTGAGCCAGGATCTCACATCCTACCCCCCTTAGAAGACCGACGCCCTCGTCGGTCAGCCCCTAGTCCAGGAACTGCCCCTCTTGGCACCCGTCCAGTGCCGACACATGTCCACATGTCAGCGCCCTGACCCGTACACGCCCGAGTTACCGCGAGGGTCGGCTCTGATACCAAATGTAACACCCGGCCCACCCCCGGGCCGAGCCTGTCACCCCTGGCAGACACATGTCCACATGTCCGCGCCCTGACCCGTACACGCCCGAGTTACCGCGAGGGTCGGCTCTGATACCAAATGTAACATCCCGGCCCACCCCCGGGCCGAGCCTGTCACTCCTGGCAGCTCAATAGGATCTCTAGACTGGCACCACAGATCAATACTGGTATTTTCTGTGCACTTTGTCCTTACTCGTGCGCACCCGGGAACGAGTTCCTGGTTGGTCGCCCATCCTTGAATTGCTCCGGGCCAAGCACGTTTAACCTCGGAGTTCTTTCCGGATGAGCTTCCAAAAAAGAAGTTGCAACTGTTGATATGAGTATCCTATCAATCCTATTGAGCCCTGAGCCAGGATCTCACATCCTACCCCCCTTAGAAGACCGACGTCCTCGTCGGTCAGCCCCCAGTCCAGTAACTTCTCCTCTTGGCACCCGTCCAGTGCCGACACATGACCACATGTCCGTGTCCTAACCCGCACACGCCCGAGTTACCGCGAGGCTCGGCTCTGATACCAAATGTAACACCTCGGCCCACCCCGGGCTGAGCCTGTCACCACTGGCAGCTCACTAGGATCTCTAGACTTGCCCCACAGATCAACACTGGTCTTTTCTGCGCATTTTTTCCTCACTCGTGCGCACCCGGAAACGAGTTCCCGGCCGGTCACCCATCCTTGAATTGCTCCGGGCCAAGCACGCTAAACCTCGGAGTTCTTTTCAGACGAGCTTCCGAAAAAAAAGTTGTAACTTGTTGATATGAGTATCCTATCAATCCTATTGAGCCCTGAGACAGGATCTCACATCGGCGCTCAGGTACGTCATCCCGCCTATGCCGGAAGGGGATCGATTCCAGGATCTCGTCCGCCTGCGCTGCCAGCGGGCGATCCCCGAGTACGCCCAGAATAGCCCCAACTGGCAGGCACTCCTAGAGGCGGAGCGCCAAGTGGCGGTGGACGACCACGACGGCTCCGAAAGGCCATGGCAGAACAACGCCGCATGGCGGCGCCACTGGTGTGAGGACCACGACTTCCAGGATGTCATGCGGGAGTACGGCTATGCCGTCCCTGTCGACCACTCGTGGGAGCTCTGGCAGATGCCGGCGAGCTCCTCCTCCAGCGCAGCGGGCGGTCCACGACGCCAACGACTCCGCGGTTCGTGAAGGTGGAGCAGACGCCGCCGCCCAGGGGCGGCGTGAGGATCACGGCCGAGTCTGGATGGTCGACGCCGCCACGAAGGAGCAGCGGCGTCGCCATCCATGACTTCGGACCGCCGCCGCCTCTCGCCAAGATGAAGATGAAGTCAGAGACGTCCTCGTCACGCGGCAAGAAGCGTGCGGCGCCTCCGGTGCCGCAGACGCTTTCAGAGCAGGAGGCCGAGGCGCAGTACCAGGGGGACCTCGCCCTCACGCAGAAGCTGTCCTTCGACACCGTCCAGCCGGCGTCGAAGGAGTTCGCTGAGAGATGGTCGTGCCGCGACCTGGAAATCGTGGTCATCCCCGACGACGACGAGGCGTAGGAGGAGGCCGCCGCGGCAATGCCGGCAGTGATGGAGGAGCCGACGCAGGAGGACGAGGCGCAGGAGGAGCCGCACAACAGGCCGAGGGCGGCGCGTGGAACGTCGACGCCGCGGTGGCGGCGCACGACTGGGACAAGTACTGCGGCTACTTCATCGGCTATTAGACTAGGTTTTAGTTAAAATCCCGTCGAATTTTGTAAAACTATCGAATTTCAATTAAATGTGTTAAGTTTTATTGAATTCCGTCGCTCCATTTTGTTTTCTCAAAACTTATTGTGAGCGCCCGGTGTGGCGCGGGGCTCCCAATAGACGTCAACGCGTGACGGCGCGCTCAATAGCGCATGTCCGGCAACTTTGCTGGACGCTATATTGGGCACGCCGGTGGATATGCTATAAAAAAATTGTGTACTTTATGATCGGCAACCAGTGCGCTCGTGTGGATTTCTAACATAAAAGGTGGTGGTTCTCAAAATGGTACTACCTCTTATCCAAATGCCATCGGTCCTCGGGTATGTATACTCTCAAGATTGTTTTTTGTTGCGAGATCATTAAAAAGATTGTTGTTTTTTTACTTCTTATCCTTGCAACAGTTGAGACAATAGATGTTGGACTGACCAAGCAATTGTCAACCTTCCACTGCGCGAAAATTTAAGTTATACAGTATATCTCCTTCATCGATCGTGGCCAAGCCAGCCTCCAATCAAAAATCAATTTCAAATCCATCGTTCAAAGCTGTAAACCGTGTTTGCACATGCACCCGATCTTCCTTGATGCGCGTATAATGGAGCTGACTTTTCTAAAGCGTCTGCATTAGCATCATCATCAGCATAAGGATTAAACTTAACTATGGCCATGGTCAGCGCTCTCCATTGGCCAATAAACTTCCACTCGAGGGTACCGGTAGCCACAAATCTTGTACGGTTAACTAACCGGTCTCCGAGAATTCTTGACCACAAGACAGGACTGACTGAGGATATTTCTTTCGAATTTTCTATAAATAAATAAAACACCGAGGGGTTAGTTGCATCTTATTGTTACTCAACTCTAGCTGACGCAGCTTCTCTTGTCAGCAACACGGTAGAAAAACTGAGATTAATAAAGGGTATTTTCAGCTAAAAAAGAAAAGGGTATTTTCTCCGTTTCAAAGTATAAAGCCCATATTTAGTTTTTAGGAGAACTATTGGGTTAAACTTCAGTCATTTAAGTGATATTTTGGCTAGGTTATAATTCATACAAGTGCCTAATATTGTTTATTTTTGTACCCGTCTTTCCGAGAAAATATATCACAACCGGATTTGGCCATTATGCCCAAAACATGTTCCCTTCGGTGTACGCGTTGCCAAGTGTGCACTCAGCAACACTTTGCTCGGTATCGTTGTGTTTGCCAAGTGTCGGTGGCACTCGACAACATTGTATATCCCAGAGTGTAAGGATAGGAACGCGGCAACAATTGTGTTCAACGAATAAAGGTACGAAAAACGTTTGTTTGACGGTTCCGGTTTGTTTGTCGAGTGTTTTTTCATACGGTTGGTCTACATCAGCGTTTACCGAGTGCCCGATAAGTTGTATTCGGCTTGGGAGCAATTGAGAGTTCTGCTACCAACGAGCGTGCGCGAGCACTACACGCTACCGTCACCGGTATATACCATCATACGTTTGCGTTGTATTGTAAGATGCGATTTAGTTATTCCGATTTTCATCTGCAGGTTTTCATCTTTTCTAAAAGACAAAACTAAATCGATAAACATGTAAACATTTCCTGAATATTCCAGTCAAACAAAATTTGGTGGCTCTTTTTCTAGGATGTCATGTGTTTGAGAAAATGACAATACCTATTACTAGTAAGCTTTTGTCAAGACATATACGTGTTGAACGTTGTGGTTTTCTTAGCAAGTATCGGATTCAAAAACTCTACCGCTTTTTTTTTAGAAATGGGGGTGTCCCGGCCTCTGCATCAAGTGATGCACACAGCCATTTATTACCAAATTTATGTCAAGTATAGTTTTACATCTCAAATGATCACAAAGAGATTGAGACAAGCCTCAACCGGACAAAAAGCAAAGCCTGTAGTGCACTACGAAAGTCGACTAATATGCTGCCCCGTATGCCGGGAGAAAAAATCCTGTGCCACCAACAGGAGTCGTGTGCATCCAGCCACCATAAGATCTCGCTGGTCCGAAGATAGCAAGAAGGCCCATAGCTGGATCCAGTGCACCGCCGTATGGATAACCTGTAAGACATGAAAAGTTTCTTTCTGTTAAAAACAAGATTGTTCCTATAATTCCAAATAGACCAACAAAAAGCTGAAACGCCAATACGAATCATATCTTTGGTCTTTTTATCTACCCCATTCAACCAATTCCCAAACATATTAGTAATATTGGTGGGGGAGGAATATTGTAGGTACAAAAAACAACACGCCAAACCAGTTTTGCAAAAGGACAGGAAATAAATAGATGTTCAACGGTTTCACTATTCTCACAAAAGGAACAATCAGAGTCTCCTTTCCAATTTCTTTTTTCCAAATTATCCTTAGTAAGCACAACTTTTTTTATGAAGGAACCACATAAAGACCTTGATTTTTAGCGGAATTTTCAATTTCCATAAGTATGTTTGTAGGAATCTAGTATGATCATTCATTAAGTCTTCATACATAGATTTAACGGTAAAGATTCTGTTTTGTGTCAATTTCCAAGTAAAGCTATCTGAAACATCATTGAGAGTAATATCCATTAGTCTAACACATAAATGAGACCACATGTCCCACTTGTTCCCAACTAAAGCCCTCCGAAAGCCTATGTTTAAAGGTGGACCATTGTGAAACACATCATGAACCGATACATTTTGCTGTTGCACAATGTTATAAAGCAATGGATATTGCTTTTTTAACGGAGTATTACCTAGCCAAGTGTCCTCCCAAAACCTTGTGGTTTCCCCGTTACCAACCCGAAATGATCCTCTACTAAAGAAGTCCTCTTTAACTCTCATAAGACCTTTCCAGAAAGGTGAATCAGACGGTTGTGCTTCCACCTGAGCTAAAGTTTTACTATGAAGATACTTGTTTTGCAGCAATTCCTGCCAAACCCCCTCTTTATTTAAAAGTTTAAACAACCATTTACTGAGTAAAAATTTATTTTTTAGTTCGAGCACTTCAACCCCTAAGCCACCCTGATCTTTCGGTCTACATATGGTGTTCCATCTTGTCAATCTATATTTTCGCTTATTTTCGTCACTCTGCCAAAAAATCGGGATCTATAAAAATCCAATCTTTTACGTACCTCTTTTGGTATTTCCATGAAAGACAACATAAACATCGGTAAACTCGTTAGGACCGAATTGACAAGCACAAGGCGATCCCCGTAGGATAGCATCTTACCCTTCCAACACCCCAACTTGCCTTCGAAACGGCTTTCCACTGGGTACCACTCGGAAATCCGAAGCTTCCTATACTGGATCGGAGCCACTAGATATTTAAAAGGTAGAGAACCAGACTCGCATCCGAAGATTTGTTTGTATTGATCTTCTACCTCTTTTGCCTTTCCAAAACAAAAAATTTCACTCTTGTGAAATTTGATTTTAAGCCCCGATAATTGTTCAAATATGCATAGTATAAGTTTCATATTCATTGCCTTGTCCAAATCATGTTCCATGAATAATATAGTGTCATCAGCATACTGTAAGATGGATAGGCCCCCTTCTACTAAATGAGGGATCAGACCACCTATTTGGCCATCTTCCTTCGCCCGTGCTATAAGAATGGCTAACATATCTGCAACTATATTAAAAAACATAGGTGACAAAGGATCACCCTGTCGGTGGCCTTTTTTTTGTTTGGAAGTAATGACCGATGTCATCATTTACCCGTATCCCGACACTTTCTCCCTGAACAAATTGCGTAATCCAGTTGCACCATTCCTGTGCAAATCCTTTCATTCGCAAAGCTTGTTGAACAAAGGGTCATTTAACTTTATCATATGCTTTCTCAAAGTCAATTTTGAAGATAACTCCATTCATCTTCTTTCTTTGAAGTTCATGGATAGTTTCATGCAAGACCACCACACCCTCTAAAATATGGCGTCCAGGCATAAAGGCCGACTGCGTCGGTCGAATGAATTTTTGTGCAATTTCAGTAATTCGATTAGTACCTACTTTTGTGAATATTTTAAAGCTGACATTGAGAAGACATATTGGCCTATATTGCTGAATCTGAACCGCATTATCTTTCTTGGGGAGCAGCGTAATAACTCCAAAGTTTAGTTTGAACAAATACAAATTCCCTTGTATTAACTGAACAAATAAAGCCAATTAGATCGTTTCTAATAACCTCCCAAAAGGTTTTATAGAACTCGGCCGGGAAACCGTCGGGTCCGGGCGCCTTGTTCAGCTCCATTTGAGAAATAGCATCATACACTTCTTTCACTAAGAAATCAGCTGTAAGAATATTATTTTCTTCTGATGATAATTGCGGTATATCATGGGTATTATTTTCATCCATGTTAACATCACTTGGCAGAGAGGGGCCGAACAACTTCTTGTAATATTTCGAAATGTAATTTTTTAAATTTTCCTGCCCAATAATCGTCCCTTCATCTTGTTCTAGTTGAAAGATTTTATTTTTCCTATGTTTACCATTAGCAATAAGGTGAAAATATTTTGTATTATTTTCACCTTCCTGAATGTGTTTCACTTTCGCCCGTTGCTCTCCGGAGGCAACAAAGCCTATCGTTCGCTTCCCTCAAAGTATCTCACTTAGATACCGAAAGCGGGTTATTTTCAGCTTTAATATCAAGGTCATCAATAATCTTTAACAATCTTTCTTTCTCTTTCTTATATTTTCCACTTTGATTTTTAGCCCATCCTTTAAGAAAACGTCTTAAATGTCTTATTTTATTTTGCCACACTGTATCACCCCTAGCCGGCGCAGCCCACTCGGCTGCCACCATCTCATAAAAACCTTCCAATCTCAGCCAGTAAAGTTCAAATGAGAATCGTGCAGTGTTTCCTACATGTGCATGACCTCCCGAATCGACAAACAATGGGGTATGATCAGATCCCACCCTAGTTAAAGCTTGTACCGTAACTAAGGGGTATGATCAATCTCCTTATCTTTCACATTTTTACTCTACCGCTGATGTAGACTTGGGACGGAAATGATCGGATGACCGTTCACACGTGCAAACAAGTCATTGTGCTTTGGGGTTTAAACAGTGGGCTCGATGTCATTGACCTGATTCATGCATGTGTGCCGTGATCAGTTAGTCTGTCGCACGTCGCGATCGAGGTGTGCGCGATTGGAGAGCGCCTTCTGCCAAGCTGCTCACAGTTTATTAAGTAGCTATAATAGTGTTTCATGGTCAAATGGTACGGAAAATGGATACTTGGAGATGAAGTTGGAGACCTGATCGACTGTGTGTAGTTACACGGAAAGAAAGCCGTTGAACTTTGGGCCTAAACAAAGGAAGCAAATCCATGCACGCATGCGTTGGTTATTGGCTATGCAATTTTTCCGTTGTTATATCTTAGGAATATATAGAAGTTGTTGCCTGAACAGCACACGATTCTGAATTGCATTATTTATGTATAGCATTGACAACTGCACATATGCTACGAAAGAGGTATGACTTCAACCCGGAGGTAGGTGTGCCCGCAAAAGTTTTGTAGTTGGATTCACTCAAACCAGAGACACTTTTTGTGGTATTTTTAGTTAATTGGAAAGGTATAATGAGTTTATTGAGTGTTTAAAATTCAAATATGCATTAAAGTTTCAAAACACTCGATGTGTGTTTCAACTAGTTTGAACAAAAATCCAAAGCTCAGTTCAAACATTGTTCCGCCGAACCGCCCACACCATTGAATCCAGTCACAGAGGTTCACGAACAACTTTCCTGGTCCTCTTCCATTACCTCTTTGGTTTAGTCAATCAGTGCTTAGCTATGCATACCAACGTTCTCGTATCCACTTGTTAACCATACATCATACATGGTGACCAGGAATTTTCCGCGCTACATTTTTCTACTCGGATTGGACCGTCAAATCATATATGACACGCTGATGGCCAAGACTAATCTTGTTATCTTGTTAAACACGGAAGAAAATCCAGTCTACAATAGAGCAACATAGCTAATACTAGTCTTGATTTAGCTAGTATTACTGTGTGACCATTCTACCCCATTTGTTTTGGCACCAACGGCAAAGGCAAAGGTTAGTGTTGCCTCCAAATGCATCACAGTTTAACAGTTTAGTGTCGTCCTAAATATATCCGTGCATTACTATGGAGTGATTCATACCATGGAAATTTAAGTACTGGAAATGAGGTTCTTTTGGTTGACAAGACGAAATGTTCTTGATGAGGACACCGGTATCGTCAAGAATTAGCATTGCTTCTTGTTGGATCTGCAACTGTCAATAACCCTTGTGTTGATAATGAGACACAAACACTTTGACACACTAAATTTGTGAAATGCAGAGCTTTGATATGCATACCTGGATCATGCCATAATTAATATTCTTGCAAAATGTATAATACATTTTTAGATGTCAAGTCAATCTTTTTCTTTTATCTACGTTCGTCTCCCCTCTAGAACCTTGCGCGCACCATCAGGGCACATCCAGCCCGACACCCCTCCGGTTTGAGTGGACGACACATCCAACCCTAGCCCCTAATCATTCGGAAAATACACATGTCTTTTAAAGATGTTTAGAGAAATTGCAAAGGCTTGTGTTAAAATGGAATAAAAACCAGATAGGGCCTGTTGATGTATTGATATTGTGCGATCTATGAGATGTACTTTTGTATAAACCAAGATAATAGAAAAAAATTGGTAGGCATCGCCCTTCAATCTTTTTTGCTAAACTTGCATACCTATTTCGAACAGATTCTAACTATTCACTATTAGTGACATGGAGAATTTACTTCTTGACATCTCAAGATGTGTCACTAGTTTTGATTTCCTTTACTCTATTTTATCATCTTAAGTTTTGTTTGGGTTGGCATCATAAAATTAAACTTACCCATATGACAAAGATCTATCTTCAACTCAAGGAGTCATCTTCATACTGGAACAACACACGTCCAGTGATAGCCTCATGACACATAATATATAGGGTTAAGTGCATTGGTCCCTCAAGTGTTGCAAAAGTCTAAGTTTGATCCTTTAACTCTATTTTATTCTAAATCTGGTCCTTAAACAATTAATTTATGAGAGTGATCACATAACCCCTAATACCTAATAGGTGAGATAGGATTTACATGGGAGAGTGATTAAGATTGTGTCGTTAAACACACGCGCTAATTGCATAATAGATCCCAGCGTTAGATGAGCCTAGTGTTTAAAGATCACGTTTAGACCAAAATAAAGTTAAGCGATCAAGTTGGCCTTTACAACATTTGAGGGAGCAAAAGTGCACTTAACCATAATATATACGAAAAGACCATCTGATCCCTCATGTGGAGTGATGGCTGGGGTCACTTGGGTTCTGACAAACTTCAGAAGTCAAAGCAAAGAGCCGACGACTTCACATTTCTATATATAATCACATTTACACCCTGGTAGTCCCACTGAATTACACCCGACTCACTGCAGAGACAGGGCAACCAACCTGGCCGTACCACGCAGCGGCGGGGTGAGGCAGAATTGGCGGGAGGCGACAAAGGAGGCCGAAGGCTATAAAATTCGGAGAAGACGACCTTCCAAATTCCAATCGTTGCGACTTGGCAGTTCGGCTTCCTCTTCTCCTCCAAATCCAGCAATGGACTCGCCGCCCGGTCCCAGGGGCCCTGCCGGCTTTGCGACGCAGGCCAACGCGCTCCTCCGTAAGAACCTCGTCTTCCAGGTCGCCCACCTTCTTCTTGCTCTGTTTCTCTGTTTCGTCGTCCGATTATCGCATTGACATTTGACTTGGTATGCCTTTGCTTGATGTTGCTGCGCTGCAGAAGAGGAACCTGAAGACGAACGTGTGCATCACCCTCTTCCCGATCCTCATCTGCGTGCTGCTGGTCGCGCTCCAGAGCGCCATCGACCGCGAGATCGACAAGCCCAAGTACCGCTGCGGCTGCGCGTGCGTCGACACGGCCGCGGACGGGAGCTGCAGGAAGACGGAGTGCGGCATCCAGTACTCCACCTTGGACCAGGTCGCGACCTGCCCGATCCCCAGCCCGCCGCGGTGGCCAGCCCTGGTGCAGGTGCCCCAGCTTGATTTCCGGGCCGTCAGGACAGACTCCCAGCTGTTCGACGGTTTGCCTGAACCCACATGCCGGGACAATGGGTCATGCCCCGCCGCTTTCCTCATCACCGGAAGCAATCGCTCGCTCGCCGACAGTATGTTATCTGCCATGGTTCACTAGGATATATGACATGTATGTACTCATTTCTCCTTCATAATTCAGGCTTTCTTGTCAATGTCAGGTCTTTCGTCTCAACTGTTCCCCGCTATGTCTTCATCTTTGAATTTCACTGACTATCTAGATGCACTCTCCAAGATTGTTCCCGTGAGTTTCTTCAAGGCCTAATTGCGCACCTAGATTATACACTTGTGGTATAATGTTTTTCTTTTGTTAAATGTCTTTTGATGTGTATGTTTGTCTCAGGGCTCTGACACGCCAACCGAGTCTAATCAGCTTCTAGAGCCAGCGTTTACCCCAGGAAATAATCTGTATATTGTCCAAGCTCAGTGTCGGTCCAATTTCTCGCAAACAATTTCAGTCAATGCTGGGACGATACCCCTTCAACTCAGTAAGTCTTCCTTTGTGGACACCCTCATTTCACTGAACACAGATTGCATACAAGGAAAGAAATACATGTATTCTGAACGAGCAGTTAATTAAGATGAAGAAAGTAGACAATCATGAACATTTTGAATTTACTGTTTCGTGATCTCAACAAAGAAAAGGATTATTCGTAATGCGTGCATGCTTTAACTGAACTGATAGTAGCACTTGACCACATATAACATTGGGCCTGGTAAAGTGGTAATATTAGAGTGTTTTTCGTCTTTATTGATATTCAGATTTAGCTTTCTTGTTTGACTGTTGTATACATCTGCTTACATTTATAGAAGAAGGATCAGACCAGCCGACCAGGTCTCCTAAACTATCATTAAGTACTCTAAGCTGATATAGCTGGATAGGCAGGCGTCTAGAATTTAAACTATTGTCTTGAAATATTAGATCTAAGTTAAGACATGTTAGCAAGTAATTTTCCTTTTGTTACCGAAATCTTTGACACTTCCATATTTGGATATCGAAGGGTATTCTTTTTTTTTTCTAGAACATGCTATTGGAGGAAGTTTTTTTTTCATACGTTTTTGTATTTCTAGCCTGCTAGTAATTCAATTCCGATGCTCTTTTAAAAACGTCCAGATGTAGACTGCATTCAAGGTTTGCCGTTATGGCGTGAAAGCGCATCGGTTATCAATGACGAACTATTTAAGGGTTACAGACAACAAAGGGGAATTGGACTAGACAAGTCGAATGAATTTTCTGCAGGTACCTACTGATCTAGCTCAGTGAAATGTTAGTATTGGTTCATTTTATGATTTGTATGAAATGCTTTCGTTCACAGGTTACGATTTCTTGAACACAAATAAGGATAGTCTTGACATGAGCATTTGGTTCAACTCTACCTATAGCAACAATACTGCATATTCTGAAATTGGATTATTACGAGTGCCACGCTTGGTTAACATGGTATGTGCTTTGAACTACAGCCCAACTTCATATTAAGCTATTTCCATTTGTATTACAACTATTATTACAAGGTGTGCTGTCTTTCATATAGGCTTCCAATGCATACATCAAATTTCTCAAAGGAAGTGGAGTGGAAATGCTGCTTGAATATGTTAAAGATATGCCCAAACTTGGAACAAAATTGAAATTTGACCTGTCTTCTCTTCTTGGTGCACTATTCTTCACATGGATCGTTGAACTACTCTTTCCAGTGAGTATGAGTCACAATATTCGTAAGTAAGTAGGCAAAATGGATAAAATGATGAGTTGGTACAATACCTTTTGCAGGTTATATTAACATATCTTGTGTATGAGAAGCAACAAAAGCTGAAAATTATGATGAAGATGCATGGTTTGAAGGATGGGCCGTACTGGATGATAACGTACTCTTACTTCTTTGCTCTATCAGCTGTCTATATGATTGTATTCATCATTTTTGGCTCCTTGATAGGTAAATATTTCGAATTATCATGAAGATGTTCATGTTTTAATGTAATTTACTCTTTAAAATGGTTTTATTGTACAGGTTTACGTTTCTTTACAACAAATGACTACAGCATTCAGATTGTATTCTACTTCATCCACATAAATCTGCAGATTGCACTCGCTTTTTTTACTGCGTCCTTCTTTTCTTCTGTCAAAATAGCCACAGGTTCGTGCTAAAAATTTAGTAACTAAAGTAAAAAAAGAGTGCTTATAATATTCTGTGATTAACTAATCTTAAATTATGCTGCTGCAGTGGTTGGTTACATTTATGTATTTGGTTCTGGTTTACTAGGGGCATTTCTTCTGCGTTTTTTTGTTGAGGATAATGGTTTTCCGAGTAAGTTTCTTTCTTATTTATGCTTGACAACTCTCTTTACATCATAAGCATGACAAGCTTTGTTTTCCTATACAAAGAGGGCTGGATAGTAGTCATGGAGATCATCCCTGGATTTTCACTTTACCGAGGGTTATACGAGTTTGGTCAATATGCGTTCTCTGGAACTGCTATGGGAACCAACGGTATGAAGTGGTCTAATTTGAGTGACCCGGTGAATGGAATGCGTACTGTATTGATTATCATGGTTGTTGAATGGGCAATACTTCTCCCATTGGCATTTTATTTGGATAAAGTCTCATCATTGGGTGGTGGACTCCGAAAAATATTGTTAACCTTCTTGAAATGCTTTAAAAAGCGAGCTGTATCATTCCGGAGGCATAGCTTTGGCCGAATGGGATCTAAAGTAATACTTGAAATGGAGAACCCTGACGCTACTCAAGAAGTAGGCTAATCCCTTACATATCTCAAAGATACCTACTCATTTTTATATGGAACCCAATGCAAGATATGCATTTTAATGATAATGCATTTCTTATTATGCACAGAGAGAGGTAGTTGAGCAGCTTCTGTTGGAACCCAATGCAAACCATGCTATTATATGTGATAACATAAAGAAGGTTTACCATGGAAAAGATGGAAATCCTGACAAGCTCGCAGTTCGTGGATTATCTCTTGCCCTCCCAAAAGGCCAATGTTTCGGAATGCTCGGCCCGAATGGGGCTGGGAAAACATCCTTCATCAGTATGGTACAGTAACAAGACATAAGTGTGTTCATATTTTGACAAAGGTAGCCAATATATTCAGTCGTTACTGAGATTTTTCCATTTTTCCTCCACAGATGATTGGGCTCATTCCACCTACATCTGGCACTGCTTATGTACATGGAATGGATATACGGACTGATATGAATGACATCTACACAACTATGGGTGTTTGCCCACAACACGAGTAAGGACTTTATCCAAAATCAATCTAACATAATATTTTGTATACCACTCCAGGCACAGTACGTTGCAGAAATGCTAATGCCTTTTGAAATATAGCTTACTTTGGGAGACATTGACGGGAAGAGAGCATCTTTTGTTTTATGGGAGACTGAAGAATCTTAAAGGCGCTGAGTTACTCAAGGTACAGTTCTGCAATTTTTGTATGTGTGCACCAATGTATATTATAATTTATCTCATTCTTCCGGTGCTGTATGTTCATGGTTCTGCCATGCAGTAACAGTTCAGATCATGACATGTATGAATGCATCAATATTTGAACTGTAAACATATGTTGTTCTGTCAGGCAACTGATGACTCTCTGAAGAGTGTTAACCTATTCCGTGGCGGTGTCGGCGATAAGCAAGTGGGGAAGTATAGTGGGGGCATGAAACGGAGGCTTAGTGTTGCGATCTCCTTAATTGGGGACCCCAAGGTACTAATCTTATTCTTGTTATGTTATCAGTTGCACAACATATAGTGGAACCTGCAACTGAAAATATATATATATATATTTTTAGGTTGTTTTCATGGACGAGCCAAGCACTGGGCTAGATCCAGCATCAAGAAATAACCTGTGGAGTGTTGTGAAGGAAGCAAAGAAGAACCGTGCCATTATTCTTACAAGTATTTAACTTTCCTAATACTCTCTTCATTGCTTTGATATATATACATTTTAATTCACTGTGTATGTTTTTTGACAGCACATTCAATGGAAGAGGCAGAGGTGCTATGTGATAGGCTTGGAATTTTTGTTGATGGTGGTTTCCAATGCATTGGGAATCCAAAAGAGGTAACTTACCTATTTACCTCTATTGTGTAGCTGTCCAACTTTACTCAACACTTACAATAATTTCCGCTGCAATGTTCTGCAGCTGAAAGCAAGATATGGGGGAACCTACGTGTTCACAATGACAACATCTTCGGAACATGAACAGGAGGTTGAACAGTTGGTTCACCGTTTGTCTCCAAGTGCAAACCGGATATATCACATATCTGGAACACAAAAGTTTGAGCTGCCAAAGGAGGAGGTGAAGATAGCAGACGTATTCCATGAAGTTGAGAATGCAAAAGGCCGTTTTAACATACACGCTTGGGGCCTCGCTGACACCACCTTGGAGGATGTCTTCATCAAGGTTGCCAAGGGAGCGCAAGCATTCAATGAGAATGCGTAACTAGTATATCCGATTTATAGGTGATTATTCTTTTCCTTTGTCGAGGGTGTAGGATGCTTGTGTGTGTTGAGTGTATAAGTGGATTGCCCTCCCTTTCCATCAGATCGGTCTTTTGAAATAGTGGTCAGCGCATGAAGCTTGACATGGTATCAGAGCCAAGGTCTCGAGTTTGAGTCCTGTGTGGCGCGCAATTTTCTAAAAATTGCTGATGCCCCCTCCGTCCACGTACAAGGCCCCTTTCTCTTCATGCGCCTACCTCTGAGTTTACACATGTTGACCTGTCTGTGACCGTCACATATGAGGAGGGGTGTTGAGTATATAAGTGGATTGCCCTCCCTTTCCATCAGATCGGTCTTTTGGAATAGTGGTCAGCGCATGAAGCTTGACAGTGTGAACTCCGCTATTGTTTTGCTTAGTATGACACCTGAGGTGTAAATTTAGTAATGTAAAACTGTATATTTCAAATTAACCTGTAAAATTGTCAAATATAATGTACCATGTTCATATGTCATAATTTTGAAAAAGAGACACTTTTTAACCCTAGACTTGATTACTGTTCGAATGGGAATGATCAACTCCTCATCATCGGGTGTTTCAGAAGTGCTATTTGTTGAGGTGGATCCCACATGCCTGCGACATCACTACACATAGCTTCCATGTCATCAATATTTTCTTGAGCATCTATTTTCCACAAATTTTCCTTCCATCACCAACAGTTGATCTTGATGGAATTTTCTTTCAAGGTACTTTGGATGCTCCCAGAAAACAAGTTTTTTTTTGAAAGGAGCTCGTGTACAAGATCAACAAGAACAAGCACAAACACGCACGAACAGAGGCGAAACGCACACAACGCACGCCACACTCGGAGCCACCAAGCAGCACACCACCTTCCAGCACCGCCGGCACGCCGCTGGGAGAGAAGGAGGCAGGCTCACCTCGCACCGAAGCCGCCAGCTCGAATAACCATGTTGAGTCGCCGCAAAATCCAGCTGACGCAGGCGCCAGCATCTTGACGTTGAACGGAAATCGGCTCCGAGCCGCCAGCTCGCCCTCGCCGTCTCACGCCGGAGACGAGCACGAGGACGCCATCCATCTTCCGCATCACCCACCGAGTACGCTGTCGCCGACGCGCTTCTCCCCTGCAAACTTCCAAGGATCTTAACCAAAAGCACCTCCATCCGCCGCAGCGGAGGACGAAGGACCCCCCAAACCAGAGCCACCACCGCCATCACGGACGGTGGCTCGAGGGGACGCGATCCGCGGCTCCGAGGAGCAGCAGACGCGCAGAAGGCGGCGGCTCCGCCGAGGGCCTCCACCGGAGCACCCAGAGCAGAGGAGGGGACCGTCGCCGACAAAAGCTTCTCCGACTGCGCCGCCACCTCCACAGCGCCGCCGGCAAGCACCCCACGCACACCTAGACTATGTACACACCGGGATCCGTCGATTCCCCGTCCTCCCGCCGCCGGAGCGGCCGCGGAGGGCGAGGAATCGAGCGGATCCGCCGGCGGCGAGCTGGTCGCACGGGGAGGGCCCAAAAATCGCCTCTTGCACTGTAGATGGGGAAAGAGGAGGAGGGGTCCGTGCGAATGGTTCCTCCCAGAAAACAAGTTGGTAGCAAGTAATATAAATTTACGACACTTTTACTGCTAAACTGAAAACTTGTGTTCTAGTCATGCTCCCTCTGGAGAGTAAAATTTCATTTCAATTGCACATCACACGTCATGTTATTGCGAAATATATGACTTCAGTGCTGTTCTCTTGGAATAGGTAGAGGTAGGCCTGATATTCTGTAGAATCACAGTATCTGTTGACATATTTTAAGATCTTCTGGTCAGCTGAAGTTGCAAGGGAGGTAGCATAGGATACTGCTCTATCTTGGTAATATATTCAGTTGCGATTTCAGATGCCCCTAGTCTTACACAAGTTTAATTTTATCTTCTGGTGAGATAGTATCGCCGGTAATATATTAGCAGATAAACAGCTAGCTCAATTATATGTATCTGGGGATACGCACTTGGTTTGCCTGAGAAGCAAGCATCTCGAGTTTTGAGATGTGGAATTTTGTTTGCGTATTTGCGCAGCAGTCACCTTCTTGGTCAGCATGCATGGTTGGGCTCAGAGTTGCAGTAGAATACAACAAGTGCATATCTGCTCCGTACATTCGGAACTCTGGTTCTAATAATGCTTCTTTGTACTATCACGAACGGCGATCTTTTAGTACGAACTTTTGTGACTGCTATTTCAATGGTTGTGCTCCCTACGTTCCTTCAGTTCTCCTCCCTACGTTCGAAACTCTGATGCTGCTACTCTGTATCTCGGGCAGGAATCTTTCTACTGATGTTTGTGACTGCTATTTCAATGTTTGATACTCCCTCCGTATGGAAAATGATGTCTTTGGTTTGAGACAAAGTCAAGACATTTTTTTCTGGACGGAGGGAGTACTTGCGAAAACACCGAGGAGGCCGCGGTCTGATCATGCTACTCTTATCCCTTTCATTCCATTCACAAGTCACAACAGGGTAGATGTGGTAATGCTGATGAGAAGTGGAGGCAACTCCAAGGAATCCGCCTAGTGCTACTGTACCATTTTTCTTGAGGCAACAAGGAGACCATATGCATGTTGTGCGTGCTAAGCCAGAGTGACCGCGATGGTGAACGCCATTCTTTGATTCTTATATTTGCCAAAAGCGACGGTGAACCCGATGTTTCCGTTGCTCCGGTTCTCAACTGTCTTATTCATTCAACCAAACTGATTTTTTCAAAGTTGGATAATACAGTATTAATTGTATATCTCCGGTCCCGGCCGGCCGGCCCCAAAGCTACATATACTAGACGACATGTGTCTCTAGCTAGAGAGATAAGTTAAGCCAGATCGCCCGGCCCCTCCTAACGTAACGGCCGCGCGCTCTTCGGTTACTGCTGCCCAAATGTCTGTGCGACGCGAGCGTAACACCCGGCCGGAGTTAAGGTGGGCGGCGCGGCGTTGAGTTCAGCGCAAGTTTCCTCTTTTGTACCTCAGTCAGAAGCGCGTGCAGGATCCATGGAAGAACCGCTCGATCCAAGCTCTCCACGCATCCCTCCGTGGACGGCAGCATAGCTAGAACGCGTAATGGTCACGCCGGACACGACGAAGCGCCACGCTGACCGAGGCTCCATCTCCAACATATATCACACAGGAAGAGGGAGTGTTTGGGAAGTGCTGGGAGATTTTTGGCTTGCTTTCATCTCACTCCCGCGTTAACAATCTTTCTCATCTGTCTGAGAACACAAGTCATGGGGCCTGCGACGTCGGGTGGCCGCATGCGTGGCCTCGCCAGGTTCTGCAGGCAGGTCCATGCCCTCCTCCTCAAGAACCTCTCCTTCCAGGTGACTCTCTTGCTCCTGTTCCCGAACGAACATTGCATATGCATTTTCATTCTCTTCTGTCTTATCAAGAGATGCCAACTTCCATGTGTGTGCAGAGGAGGAACTCGAGGACCAACGCCGGGATCGCCGTGTTCCCGGTGCTCCTCTGCGTGCTGCTCCTCGGCATCCAGACCATGGTCGACCGCGAGCTCGGCAGGCCCCCGTTCCAGTGCGGCTGCGCCTGCGTCGCCGGCCCCACGGGGAACTGCGAGAGGACGGAGTGCGGCGTTCAGTACTCCACGCCCACGCAGGCCATCGGCTGCGAGGTGACCGCGCCGCCCAGGTGGCCGGCGCTCGTGCAGGTGCCCACCGTCCCGGCCTCCGTGCGCGGCAGCCTGACCGCGGCGTGCACCAGCGCCAACGCGTCGGAGCCGTGCGGCCCAGTCACCGTGCTCCTCACCGACCGCAACCGTGGCTTCTCTCAAAGTACTACGTGCAGAATATAGACAACGAATCACTTTCTCATTTGCATGCGTTTCTCTGTGTACTGGCTGTTTGACTGACCCAAATAACCTTTTGACAGACCTTGGAAGGGGGCTGTTCCCAGCGATACCAGCTTCAGACTATCTCCCGATGTCTGCAACTATGAATTCTTCACAGTATCTTGATGAGCTCTCCAAAGTAGTCCCCGTGAGTACTTGTTTGATCCATGAGGTTTAAGGTTTTAGCAAAGAATTTTGTATCTTTACATGTGTCGATCGTTTCCTTGCAGGGTTCGAGCACATTGCCCGCTCATGTGCTGTTCGTCGAGCCCGGTCTTGTGCCCAACGAGACCTTATATGTCATCCAACCCAAATGTTCATGGCCTCCACGCAATGTTTCAGCAAGTTCAGATGGAGTGCCCATCGATATCGGTAAGGAGATACCGTTCCTGATGTGTATCTTGCTTGATGCGGATTGTATGTACGATCGATAACAGCCTTCTGATCCTGTATATCTTTCTTTGCGAAATGGAGCAGACGTGGAATGTGTTCAGGTTTGCCATTATGGTGCCAGAATTCATCCGTGATAAATCGCCATCTGTTCAAGGGTTATAAGGGTGCAAATAAGAGGAGGAGATCGAATGAATTCCTTGCTGGTAGCCTCATCTGAATATTAATTTTAATTTCAGCTCTACTTCTTCTACGTGCAATTTTGTTTCTTATTTTTAGGATTCAACTCCGCAGGTTATGACTTTCTTGATACGAGCAAGGGGCGCTTCCACGTATATGTCTCATACAACTCCACCTTCAGCAGGGATAATGGACACCACCCCATGACAGTTTTGCGTGTTGCACGGTTGGTTAATATGGTACTTACACTTGCTTGCAAATTTTCAGTATTATGTAACTTACTGTTGGAATGAGGAAAATAGCATAACTCATAAAGCACATGTGTTTGAATTCAAAAAAATCTTATTCAAGAACTGGTCTACTGTACTCCCTAGCTGTGGCAAAACGGCATTACAGCAACTCTTATCAATCTTCTTGATGATATTGATATCTACAAAGGAACCACCTTTAACTATTATGCATTTGTAATGCAGGTATCCACTGCATATCTAAAAGTTCATCGAGGAGAAAATGCAGAAATGCGCCTAGAATTTATCAAAGAGATGCCCAAATCTGCAATCAGAATTAGGCTGGACCTCACCACTCTCCTTGCTGCACTCTTCTTTACATGGACAGTGCAACTCCTCCTTCCAGTGAGTTAATTTTTCTGTCGTCTACAGTCCTTTTACTGCAGTATATTGGATTTGTATGTTAAGCTTTTCGGTAAACATACTTCAACTGTTTTACCAGGTAATATCGGCATATCTTGTTTACGAGAAGCAGCACAAGCTAAGACTGATGATGAAAATGCATGGACTAAAGGATGGACCATATTGGCTGATATCTTATTCCTACTTCTTATCCCTTTCGGCAGCATACATGATGCTCTTTGTGCTTTTCGGCTCATTTATAGGTACTAAGTTAACTCCAAGTTATCCAACTTGAAGTTTCAATGCCTGAAAATAATCGTTGTGTGTATCAATCGAGCAAGAGGTTATCAAAAAAAAAGTGCAAATAAGATTCTAATCACGCAGAGAACTTTTTACTCTTGTTTTGCAGGTCTTGACATATTCAGATTAAATAGTTACGGCATACAGTTTTTGTTCTTTTTCATCTACATCAACCTCCAGATTGTTTTTGCCATTCTCTTCGCGTCTTTCTTCTCATCGGTCCAAACTGCTAATGGTCAGTACATTAGTCCTTCTGTTTCCACAAATATGTGGCTCTTTGGACTTTGATATGCTAATCTGAACAAGCGTTTATGTGTTACAGTAATTAGTTACATTTACGTCTTTGGCTCTAGCCTTCTGGGAGAAGCCCTTCTGAAGTTGTTCATTGAGGAAGCTACCTTCCCAAGTAAGTTTTTATTGCAGTTCTCCTAAACTTTGCAATTATGTGGCTGCTTCGTTCCATTTCCATTGAGAAGTAATCGTGTTACTTGTTTAGGGCTTTGGCTTGCAATAATGGAGCTCGTTCCCGGGTTCTCCCTCTACCGCGGAGTTTATGAGTTAGCAGAGTATGCAGCTTCAGGTCGACACAAGGGAAAATCTGGAATGCAATGGGGGGACTTGAATGACCCGATCAACGGGATGAAAGAGGTTTTGATTCTGATGTCCATAGAATGGATACTCCTGCTTCCCTTGGCATTTTTATTGGATCATAGACCTGCATGGCATCCTCTGTTTCTCTTCGGAATTCTGTCGACGAATCACTCGTCGCCAACATGGAGACCAGATAAAGTGAGGCAGGGTTCCAAGAAAGTCTTTGCTGATATGGCCAAGGCTGATGTTTTCCTTGAGGTTTGTTAAGAATATATGATATACTATGAACTATTCAGTAGGCAGACAATTCTAAACTATTCTTCAAAATTTGACTTTCAGCGCAAAGTGGTGAAACGGTTACTAAATGAAATGGACACTAAGAATATGATAATCTGCCACAATCTGAAGAAAGTGTATCGTGGAAAGAATGGGAACCCTGACAAGCTTGCTGTCAGAGGGTTGTCGCTTGCTTTACGCAAAGGGCAGTGTTTCGGAATGCTTGGTCCCAATGGGGCAGGGAAGAGATCCTTCCTCAACATGGTGAGTGACAGTTTAAATGCTGCGATGCTTGTGTTGTCGGATTAACTTCAACTAGACAGAGTGACCATGTGTTAGAGGCTATTAACACTTCAACTTGTCACCTACTTTCTCATGAATCATCAGTACCTCAATTTATTTCATTGTCATTTTTTAATCTAGCAAAACAATGTTAAGATGCCATAATTATATGTGCAATAACAAAAACATTTGACACGGTTATGGCTATTATACATGCAGATGATTGGGCTTGTGGCGCCGACTTATGGAACTGCTTATATACATGGTATGGATTTGAGAAAAGATATGAATGAGATATATGAAAACATAGGCGTATGTCCGCAGCACGAGTAAGATCACTACTGATCAGTCTTGCAATTTTGTGCTTTTTTGTTTGTTTGTCAGTGTTGCGATGCTAACCAAAATTTCACGCGCCAATATATGCAGTTTGCTTTGGGAGACCCTGACAGGAAGAGAACATCTACTGTTCTATGGCCGAATGAAGAATCTCACAGGTGCTGCTCTGATGAAGGTAGTCTAGCAAAACCATGAACTAGTAGACAACGTGTAGAATACTGTAGAATATCAGCTTCACAGAGACTTAATGCATGCTATATGATACCTCTACATGTTCAGCTGATGTTTTCTCCATGACTAGAAATTCATTTTATTTTATCATCAGATGTCTCTTGATCCAGGCAGTCGAAGAATCCTGAAGAGCGTAAATCTTCTCCACTGCGGTTTCGGCGAAAAATCTGTAAAGAAGTACAGCGGTGGCATGAAAAGAAGGCTCAGTGTGGCCATCGCGCTCATAGGCAATCCCAAAGTAATCCCCGCGATGAGTTCTTCTTTCCCTTCCACACAATTGATCTTGGAAACAATTCAGTATGCAGTAAGTGCCATGAGTTTTCGTTGTGACTAATCAGGTGGTGTACATGGATGAACCGAGCACCGGACTGGACACGAGATCCAGGAATGATCTGTGGAACGTTATCAAGCGAGCAAAGAAAGAATGCACCATCATACTCACAAGTACTCAATTCCCCTCTTGTCATTCAGACCTTCCATTGCTAACCATCATCAACATGATGCTACAAGAATCTGCATTTAAACAACTGAACGACTTGACCTGTGACATTTTAGCGCACTCGATGGAAGAGGCCGAGGAGCTATGCGATCGCGTCGGGATCTTCGTCAGCGGGAACTTCCAGTGTCTTGGAACACCCAAGGAGGTATGTACACTAGAATTTACAACAATGCTAGTAGAGTAAAAGTTCACCTGTAAAGGCTCGGTCTTGTAAATCATCTGACCACTACAGTCAGAAGATCTGACGCTGGCAATGCTAATTTCAATGATGTAGTTGAAAGCAAGATACGGCGGCACCCGTGTCCTGACGATAACGACGGCGGTTGAGCACGAGGAGGAGGTGGCACGGCTGATCAGGGAGCTGTCCCCTAGCGCCACCAAGATCTACGGCATGTCGGGGACTCAGAAGTTCGAGCTGCCAAAGCGGGAGGTGAGGCTGGACGGCGTGTTCCGCGCGGTGGCGGCGGCGAGGGGCATGTTCCCCGTGCAGGCGTGGGGCGTGGCGGACACCACGCTGGAGGACGTCTTCATCAGGGTCGCCAAGGACGCCCGCGCCTTCGACGTCCTCTCCTAGCGCCGGCGCGCGTCGAACCTAGCTTAGATTGAGATTTGAACTGGGTGGTGATTTCTGGGGTTTTTTTAGGATGAAGATTCTAAATGTGTAGCTGTGTACAAATTCGCTTATTGCAGAAATGGCAAGTGAGTTTAGGCTTATTTGTTTCTCTTGGGTTTGAAATAAACTGAGCTGCTTAAATTGAGTTCTGGTACCACAAGGAAAGTTTGAAGTTTCTATTGCACGAAATAGTCGCTCTCCCTGAAAATTGACCGGAAGTTCGGAAGATCCTGATTTATTCGCACAAATAGAAACTTGACCCAAAAAAGTATGAACTCGTGCTGAATTTTCAGTGAACAAACAATTCAGGAGTCGTCCAAATGTTTCAAGTTGAGAAGGCTTTTGGACGTAAATTCTTGTACTCACGTGTGCATTCAATTGTGTTTATATTTCCGATACATATATGTTGTCTGAAACTATCCTCGGAGTTTGCTAGAGGCAGTGGGCTATTAAATTTGATCCCCCAACAAAGTGGTATCAGATCTGAGATTCATTTTGTACTCAAGTTCAGAACAAATTTGGTTTGAACTGAGTGGAGTATGAAGGAAGTGAATACTAACAAAATGGCATTTTTGAATGGTACAAATTATTCAACTTGGAAGATAAAGATGAAGTAATTGTTGTATGTGAAGTTTTATACTCCCTCCGTCCCAAAATGTATTTAGACATGAAACATGTATAGATACATCCTCTTTTGGACAAATCTAAGACACTTATTTTGGGGCGAAGCGAGTACTAGAAATTCAGCATGGAGTTGTTTTGGTAGGTGAATAGTTTGACAGGCAAACGATATCCGATTGATCTCATTTTGAGTAAGTATGTTGGTAAGACATATGTTTGCGCTTTATACCAAAAGTGGTGCATTTTGAAAAATGGTTTGAGATACCAGCTTGATTACCAAAGGGGTATAAACTGTGACATCTCTGATTTGGTATTGTCTTGCCTCTTGTTGTTTTTTGTTGTTGTTATTTTGTCAGTTGGCAATGCAGTGGCGTATATTTGTAAATCTCAATAGGTTTTAGAGAAGACTATGTACCAAATTGTTCATGGTGGAACTTGGGTGGACAGGTTGGTCCACATTTTTACCCCTCAGTTTGAGAAGGTTTTTTCACGTAAATCCTCACATGTGTGTGTAATTATTTTTCTATTTATGTCGCATATCTATTGTTTGAAGATACCATTTTCTCAAAGTTTGCTAGAGGCAGTGGATCCGGTTTAGTCCCCCAACGAAAAGGTTGAATTGCCACCTGCGAGGGGTACCTACGTTGGGTTCTTCGGCAGTTTCATTATTTGATTGGTCACATACAAATGAAATAAAACATTAATAAAATATTTAGGGAGCTTAATTTTAGAAATTTAAATTATGGTACAAATGCATATCCATCGTTCACACCACCAAAATAACTATTACATACATAAAGGTCATTAAAATATTTTGTTACACACTCGTTAGAAATTTGTTTTTCCAAATCAGAAAAAATAGACATCATGTCGTTGATCTCGTGTCGCTTCCCCTCTTGAGGGCATCATCTTGAAGAGTGTGCTCCCCTACGTGCTCCCTCGGTGCTGGACTTGCAGGGCATCGTGATTGATAGGTGTCCAACTGACAATGCGAGGATTTTACGTGGAGTCTTGCGTGGCAACGACGATGCCGACAAGTGATGGTTTGGTCGCAGCTTGTCTTCGTTGGTCACTTACGTTTCGGCGTGTTCGACAAGTTCTCTGTGTTGGTCTTCTCTTGCTTCAAGTCAAAACTGACGTTCATTCGAACGATTTTCTTCGATGCAAGCCTTGCCATTGAAAGAACATTTCTTAATCCCTTTGTGTTTTGTGTGTTAGGCAACAACACTAGTGATTCATCTAATATGGTATTAAGAGATGCAGGTTTTAGTTGTGATAGATACCTTTGCATTGTACTCAAAGAGCCAGCACAAAACTTCCCAGGAGACTGGATATTCCGGGTTACTCTAGACCGGAATATCCGGCCCCCAAATTCGCCTCGGATGAAAATGGCTAAGGACTTGAGTGCGCGAGCCTCTGGACTACTCTGGACATTTGGGCCGGACATTCTGGTGGACACCGGAATTTTCGGCCCCTAAGAACTCCCAGGCAAAAAACGACTAAGGAATTTTGCGTGCCAAATGCGCGAGCCTCTGGACTGCCCCGGAGATTTGGGCCGTACATTTGGTCTGAGGCCGGAATATTCCGGGAACCGGAATTTCCGATCCTCACTTGGACCGGAATATCCGGCCCCCAGGTTTCAACAACGGCTAGATCTGCAGAGGGGTATAAATATACCCCTCCCCTTCTTCGACCTCAAGTAGCTCGACCAGAATATCTTTGACCACCATTGTTGCAAGCTCAAAACTTCTAGATCTTCCAAGCCCTTCAACTAAACTTGTTGATCTTTGGAGGATTGAAGGTGAAGGCCCCGATTTACAAGTCTACCAAGGCGTTCTTCATTTCCCCCTCATTTACTTGAGAGATTTGAGCCTAAGGTTTCTACTAGGAAAACCTAGGCATCTTGTTGTTCTTACTTGTTGCTTTTGTGTGACAGATTTGTGGTGTGTTGGGAGCCTCCAATTCAGTTGTGGGTGTGTGCCGCAAGATTGTTGTAAAGGCTCCGGATTCCGTCTTGAAGGATTCCGATAGTGGAAGGTGAACTAGACCTTTGTGGTGAGATTCACCGGAGAATAGGGTGAGGTATTTGTGGCGTCGAGCAAGCCTGTTGTGGTGAAGCTCACACCCCTCCAACGAGACGTACTCTCCAAAAAGAAGGAACTCGGGAATACATACTTGTCTCCGCGTGCTTCCCGTTCGGTTACTCCTTATCCTTTAGTCTTTACTTGTATCTTGTTGTTGCTTAGAGTTAACTTGTCATATAGTTAAATTCACTGTAGTTGCATATATAGAGAATTTACCTTTGTGCCAAGCCTAACTCGAAAAAGTATTAAAATTTAGAGTAGCACCTACTCACCCCCCCCCCCCCCCCCCTCTCTAGGTGGCTATACGATCCTTTCACACATCTCCTCTGCAGACCTTGTCACTAGAATTGGAGCTGCTAGTGTTCTGCCGAATGGTCGACAGTTTGACATGGGCCAACGTGAGCTTCGCGTCACCGCTATGGCGAGGTCTTCTTAGGTGGTTGTCTTCGATGAAGTCGGAGTCGTTGGCTCGAGGAGGAGTGATGACAATAACGCATGTGGACAACCTCGACAACGGTCTTCATTTTTGGTGTGTGTGTGTGTGCTTCTGTTGGTAGCCAGGTTGGATGTGTGTGCCCTCGCGGTGGTTGTGTTCCATGGCGATCGGCTAGCGTGTTTGTATCGGGTTTCTGCCTTTTCCGCTAATTAATTGGTTAACTATTTTCTTCTTAATTAATGAAAATGACAAGTCTGTAGTGTACATAAATGTTCAACTTTACGTGTCGTAATTAATGTATGCAACCAGTTACACATTTACATCTATAATCACGCACTAGTAGTTCGAAAATATGACACTATCAATTTTTTGTTGGACCGTCGGCCATGATGACCCACTTGGAGATAAAAACTTGTGTCAACTTTAGAAATAGATTGTCTTCTAGTACATCACGTCTAAAACTTACTACTACTAGTCCTCCCGAAAGAAAAGGAGAAGATCGTAAACATAGCCGATATATCGAGCTCGTTGCGACACGGCGCCGAGTTTCAGTTCGATTTCGCGACCACGAAACACGGTCTCGAGTTCACCACGCCACCTCTACTAGGAGTACATGTCTACCCTATTCTCAGAACGTGGTTCCCCGGGTTCCATCAAGAACTGAAACCGATCGAACCCGATATATTCCTGACGCGGTTGCTAGCTGTGGATCACACGTCTTTCCGGTTTCAGCCAAGTAAAGCTCCGGCCGTTTCGCCCTGCCCCGCTGCTCCAGGAAAACCTCCACCGGCCATGAAATCGAAGAAAGCTTCTGCGAAAGCACGGACGAACGCGCTATACTAGCTCCAGCTCCAGGTCGTAGCTAGCTAGGCTTGTAGTGATCCATTCATTACGCCTTTGCGTGTAGTAGATGGATATGAATATGATGCTGCATCTATTTCGGGCAAGTCTGCTCACAGGCCACCATGGATCTAGGTCTCTAGGGTTTGATTTTCGTTTCTTATGTGAAAGACTATTTGAATGAGCATTAGATGTTCATAAGAGAAGGACGAATTGTTGGTGACGAGTGACGACATGGTAGATCGGCTTAGGCTTTGCCAGATTTTGATCGGACGGGATACAGTACACCTTTATATCTTTGTACGTCATTCCTATGCTAGGTCGCCCGAGATCAACCAAAAATTGCTAAGTCAATGCTTACTAAATTCTAATAATTAATTTTCTACGAGTAATCGTGCATGTGCAATGCACATGAAGAATTTTCCTCATATATCTTTACCAAGAAATTTCCTTTATATCACTCAATCAACTAAAAAGTTATAATAATGTATAATCGATAGTTTTGGTTATAGAGTTGGATTGGACATTGGCGTGAAACAAAAAGTTATCATCGCTTGGCCATTTTCCATGTCGATATTCTTGAGCAAGTTCCTCATACCGTGAATGAATTATATATACTTATGTATTTAGATTGTTTTTTTCTAGAAACTATGATAGCTATGAAGCATATTTTTCAGCTCCAAAGTAACAATTGAGATGACAACAACCAAAGCAATATTTCAGCATATATGCACACATACACATCGTGTCCAACAGATAGAGCAAATATTCTTTGAGAAAAAAATTCTTGACATGGCGGAAATAACATACTCGTCTGATCCGTAATAATTATCGCCAGCTTGGTAGAACTTTGTACTAACGTAGTACACTGTCTACGACAATTTAATCGGACTAGAGGCAGTAGTAGTTATGCAATTGTCCATGGCCCCTTTTTGCATAGATGCAAGAGAAGATATATTTGTCATAAGCGATGATAAAATACACTCAGTAATAGGGTCTATAATGGTTCTACCAGGCAGTTCGTCTATGTGCCCCTTGCTTTGAAACTCAGCAGCTGGTTGCGGCAGGCCACATGAAGCCCGTAGTTTGGCAGAACAAGTGGACCTCACATTTTTCCTACTTTTGTGTTTGTTTGATCCTTTTGCCTTATTTTTCGCTAATTTCTAATGATATTTACTATGAAATAAGCACATTAGAACAAAATCTGTCTTGCTGAGCAGACTAATATGAGTCGTCGCTATGTGGTCCAAGTACTCATTTATAAGTTTTATTACTCTTGCCAGTTTTTACACAGTTGTTGATGAGTATTAATAAATGGGCGAACCTCTCGGGAAAAAGCAAACTAAGCAGGAATGCATGTTTTCAGGAGAGGTGTTTTGACACATGGGAGCATATGCCCCCGATTAAAATGCATTTTAAATGCATATGAAAATGTCAAAAAGTTCCGATAAAAAATTGCGCGCGTACAACTTAGTATTTCGTATGCTCAGAAAGTCATTTCACAAAAAATATAAATTTTGCGTCATGTAAAAAGAAAAAAACGTTAAAAAAGCTTTTCATGTGACATATTTTTTTCACTTTCTACGCAGGCCATAAAAATGTCGGTTTTTCATGAAACTTTCGCTTGCGTACATGAAATGTTGAGACATCCGTGCCAAAGTTTTGTTAGAAATTTTCTGATATTTCAAAATATTTCTCCGATGGCAGGAGCATACTCAGCTCCCATGTGGCAAAATGACTTTCCCCATGTTTTCCGACTACTTGACTCTTTTCCAACGGTTACATGCGGCAAGTTGTAAAAAAAAAATATCTGCGGCAGACGATCCCAGACGTGCGTTCAGATTCTTTTCCAACGGTGATTGAACACTGTCCCACATAACAGAGCAGCGCCGAGGAAGAAGGGTAGGAAATCCCCACAACGCGCAAGAACTGTGCCATAAATTAGAGCGCGATTTGAGGCCGAAGAAACCAACCAAGCAGACCAGACGGCCGCCGGACGAACCAATCTAATCTCGAGAGCAGGCAGCAGCTCGCGTTCTTCATCCTCGCTATCCTCTGTCTCGCCCTACGGTTCGTTTCCTGCTCGACCTAACCCTTAATTTCATCCTCTTGAGGACCGCGGCGTCAATTTTGATCGGGCTAATAGGGGTAACAGCGACTTCTCTAGGTTTCTTGGAATCGGGCTTGTTTCTTGCTAATTCCTCCCGTGTTAGGTCTTGGACCGGGTTTGGGTGTGGTAATTTTGAGAAGTTATTCTCTAGGCTTCGTGGGGATATTTCTCTTTAGAACATTGTTTCTTGGAATTTGGCTCGCAATTCCAGTTATTATTTCTAGATTCGTCCTCACGTCTTGTCCGGCGCCGAAGATTCATTAGGGTTTTTTCTTTTGTCGCGGCTTCAATTCTCTTGTTGTTTCCGCGGACTGACGAACAAATTTAGGGCACGGGCGTGTGTTTCTTGTTCAGCCCCCTTCAACTTATTATTTAGTGGTCTTGTTTCTGGTGTAGATGTGTGATGTTTGCATAGATACCGAACTCGGTTCGAGCTGTTCCAGACTGTCGCCACGGCCCACGGCTTTGAAATTTCAGTCAAGCAGATATTTTTATACAATTGCTTGGTTTTTGGCACGGTGGCCACAGCAAATATCTAGTGGTGTAGGATACAAGATAATACTCTGGCATGGCCAAGTGGCTGTATGGTTTATTCCTGTTTAATTGTCTTAGATGGATATCGCCTGTAAGCTCGTTACAGATTGCGACGTGCTGATTATTAGCTGTTGAATGGCCTAGTGGGGCTGAACATTTGACTTTTGACCAAAACAAATGATCGGAAGCATCCTCCTGAGTTGGCATCAAGTTGCACGCAACGTTCCGCTCCATTATCTCTATCTGCCACTATATATTTATCTGCGGTGTACTCTGTATAGCTCCCAAGAACACCCTAAAGCGGACAAACCTTGGCTTCCTGCTCTGCATTAGGAAAATCAAGTGTATGCCTTTGTTTGTGTTATTCTTTCCACACTTTTAGTTCGTAAGTGCATCTTGTTTATACTGGATTTTGTTTCTTCTTCATGGGGCTACCGTAGTACCTTTGTTTTGGAATTGTTGTCCTGAGACCATTGAAATATGTTGTGGTTTGTCATTGTAATGCACTAATGCTACATAATCTATATGTTGTTTGCAATACTAATACTATTTTCTTTGCCATAAGCTGTCTAAAATTGCAATTCGTCGTGTTTCCCATTTGAGACATTAGCCAGCATATGCTATCTAGCATACAATCTGTCGTTGTGTAAAATCATGATGACTATTGAGTTCAGTTCTGTGATGCTATCATTTACATAATCTATATGTTGTTTGCAATACTAATACTATTTTCTTTGCCATAAGCTGTCTAAAATTGCAATTTGTCGTGTTTCCATTTGAGACATTAGCCAGCATATGCGCATACAGTTTGTCGTTGTGTAAAATCATGATGACTATTGAGTTTAGTTCTGTGATGCTATCATTTACAAAGTTTTCAGTTACATGTGTTGATTGATTGGTACACTGTTGATTTTCTGAAATCTTTCGAAACAGCTAGCTCCATTGGAGAAATCAGCACCAAGAGTGGTCATAAGCCAATATCATGCAAAAACATTAGATGCTTGTATATATGATCTTTAGTGTACGACACCATTTTTAATCGTCCTTTTATTCCTTTGTAGATAAGCCATGGGTCAGGTACTTGGTTTGATACAGATTGATCAATCAACAGTAGCCATCAAGGAGACTTTTGGAAAGTTTGATGCGATTCTGGAGCCTGGATGCCACTGCTTGCCATGGTGTATAGGGCAGCAGATTGCTGGATATCTTTCACTGCGTGTGCAGCAGCTGGATGTCAAATGTGAAACAAAGACTAAGGTTTCCTACTTTCCTCATATCTTCTGTTTTCATTCTTTGTTTTGTACTATGCTAAAGGTGCCAGAAGGAATATCACGCATGACTGAAATACTTATGAGAAGTAATGCTTTTTAGTCTATATTATCGTTTATTGAGAATATGTACTAACAATACCTATGTTTTCTCATATGAATGGCTATAATTCAAAGACAAAAGAATAAGTTTTGTATTTTCGTAGCTCCCTGATGATGTATATCTTGATTAATCTGCAGGATAATGTCTTCGTCAATGTTGTGGCATCCGTGCAGTACCGTGCTCTCGCTGATAAAGCATCTGATGCGTTTTACAAGCTTAGCAACACCCGGGGGCAAATCCAGTCCTATGTCTTCGATGGTAAGATTGCCATATGTTCTGAACTGCAGTTTACAATTCCACTGCACAAATAAATTTGCTCATCCTACCATGGTATTTACCTGAACATTGCCGATTCTATATGTTGCAATTTCGTTCTTCGTTCAATTCTATTAGAACTTGGATGATGTATTTGATGCTAATAGGTCTCTATTCATCGTGTGCAGTGATTAGGGCTAGCGTTCCAAAGATGATCTTGGATGATGTCTTTGAGCAAAAGAACGAAATAGCAAAGGCTGTGGAGAATGAACTTGAAAAGGTTTTTGTTCATCATGTATCAGGTCTTCTATAGCATATGTTATATTTTTACTAATCTAATTTATCTGCTGTGTAGGCAATGTCCGCCTATGGGTATGAGATTGTGCAAACTCTGATTGTTGATATTGAGCCAGATGAAAATGTGAAGAGAGCCATGAATGAGATCAATGCAGGCATGTACAACTACACTTTCCATTTAATCCTTGGTTAAGATATCAAGTGTCTGGTTTACATTTGCACATACTTGACCATACTGTTGTAGTAAACCTCACACCTATATGCTCCGGCTATATGAGATAGAATCAGCCCCGCTTGTCAGTTTAATTGACACAAGTGACCCATCAACTTGTGTTTTTCTGTCACGTGTATTATAACTGCTACAATTTCGCCAACCACCAAGTTTTGTAGGTCGGAAATCAAATCAAGTAGAGCAACCTTTGATGTAAAATATACATCTTTAAAGCAACCCAGATTAAACTTGCAGATGTATGTCTATTTCAGATGTCACTTGCTGCAATCATGTACTCCCTCCGTTCCAAATTAGATGACTTCCATTTGTCCAAATGTGGATGTATCTAGGGAGTAATTTTTCAGCTAACTGTAACAGCTATATTTTTTTCCTGCACTTCCTTTCTTCAAAATTGTCTCAGAACATCAGAGTTTATAGAACTAAACCTATTTTGGATTATGACGTTTACGTCCTAGATGTCAATTACAGACAAGTAGATCCCGCATCCCAGACTGTTGCATTTGTGGGCATTCAACCTATGTGTGGTTTATTGAAACATTGCGCTCAAGTAGTTTGTAATTTTCTGATAGTTACAATAAAAATGTGGTAGTTATGGAAATTTACTGTTTTAGTGTGCATGCAGTCTGCAAATTAAATCTTATTTTTTTTGCTCTTTTATTGATGTGTTTTTCCATCATGTCGAAAATACTAGCTTCATTCTGTAGTTCTTTCACAATTTTGTTCAAGGTCACAGTTGAGTTTGGATACATGGCAACATCGAACTGCTGTTTACTTATTGAATTGACTGTAACAAACAGTTCTGGTCAACTAGTACTCAAAAATAAATCCGCTTAACTTTTTCAAGATTTTAATAACTGTTAGATGTCATCTTTCTGAAAAATATGTGCTGTACGCGGTTGCATTGTATCCTTGCAGTGCATGCATACGTATATGTTTTATAGCGAAATTAACCTGTTCTTGTAATAATTTGTAATACAGCTGCTAGGATGAGGTTGGCAGCCACTGAGAAAGCTGAAGCGGAGAAGATTCTCCAGATCAAGAGAGCTGAAGGAGATGCGGAGTCGAAGTACTTGGCTGGTCTGGGTATTGCAAGGCAGCGTCAGGCTATAGTGGACGGGCTGAGGGACAGTGTTCTTGCTTTCTCTGAGAATGTGCCTGGGACCTCTTCCAAGGATGTCATGGATATGGTTTTGGTGACCCAATATTTTGACACCATGAAGGACATCGGGGCCTCGTCCAAGTCATCAGCGGTGTTCATCCCTCATGGGCCAGGTGCTGTCAGAGACATCGCTTCACAGATAAGAGATGGTCAGCTCCAGGGCAGGATGGTTTAAGAGTGTTGGAAACTGGATATTTTCAACTTCTCAAGCAGAAGACCACAGCAAACTCCCTAGCTACATATTTTGTGAGGAGAAACATAGAAATATTTATATTTTGTGAGTACCAAATGAATGCATGCTATAAGTGCAGTTTATTCTACTACTATATGAGGTTGTGCCTAGATAAAGATTAATATACTTGGATTGCGCCACTCCTTTCTGTAAAAATCTCGGTTGTGTTATCATTAAGTTTGCCACTATTTGTGAATCGAGCCTGAAAAAATTGTCTTGACTTCTTATAATCCTCGTTCTTATATTTTGCCTATTGTAAGTTCTTTGACATTTAGAACTTGTCTGCAATCGTCATTTTGTTATGTGAACTGTATCGTGCTACTGATGGTACAATTTGAATGAACTTTCCCTGGTTCAAGCTCTGTTCGCATACTTGACAGTTTTTTGTACTCAACACAAGCTTAGTTTCCCATTCTGCTGCCACCTGACTGGTGAGAAAACACATACGAGGCCTTTTATTATATAGAAAAGGCACATGAGTGTTCCTTCTTCAGTTGATGCAAAACACAAGCATATTATGATGCACCGATTTCAAGAAAAGACGAGACAAACCCGATAAGCACTCATGATCAACAAGGCTGGATGCACATATACAGCTCCAGATAGAGTAATCGACGGACCAGAGTGCATAAACTTGCAGAAATGTTACTTGTGGGCTGCAATGCCTAGGAACTAGCTTGAGAGTTGAAACCTCACCCGCTCGCGGGTGCCTCTGCTGCTACATTGGCAGCAGCGCCATCGAGCTCCAGGAGTCGAGTCACGATCTCCTGCTTCTTCGCCTTCAAGTCATCGATCTTCACATCGATCTTCTCTAGCTTCGCCCTCAGCTTGGCTGCGTCGGTCGCCTCCCCGACCTTCTCCTTCTTTTCCTTGGTCTTCTCTTTCTTCTCCTTCTTTTCCTTCGCTGGTTTGGCCTCTTCGGCGTGTTCCTTAATGAATAAGGATGCACGTGTTTATCAGGCCTTTTGTATGGCATGCATGTTGCATAACTGTCAATTGGGTGTGGTTTGTAGCATCTATATATTTGGTTGGAAGTTTCAGATGATTAATAGTTGCCCTTCGTGAAGAAAAAAAGAGTTCTAGATAAACCTTCCCCTTCTCCTCCTTGGGGTGAGTTACATCTCCAGATTCCATCTGCATTGAGCCGATACAAGGCACAGTTTCACAAGGTCAGTCTTCAAAATGGATCAGATATGCAACACTAGAGTTTCTCAAGCAAGAAATTGAGGATTAGGTGATAAGGAATCTAACTTGCCTCTGTGAATAACAAAGATTATTTTTTCTGATTGTTTTTATGTTGGTGTGGAAACCAACAAAGCCTCGACACTTGTAAATGGTAATTAAACATGCTTGCTTGAATTCATCCTGTTTTATACTTGTTCTTGCATGGAGCAACGTAGTTCTATAATTAGTTATGTCCTGATTAATTTGGGCATGGTTTTTGTTTGGATAAGAGTGAATGTCTCATACAAAGAGAAGAAACCCACATGAGTTTCATCATTCAACTAAAAATAGTACCCATATATCTTATGCCTAATTGGGGAATTATTCCTGTTTATTGGACTGGTCTTTGTTACAGTCGTTGTACATACATCCAGTTCAGAAATAGAATAAAACAGAATGATGTACTTAACTTTCCGAGTACATTCCACTAAGACTACTCATAGTGGGAAGTAACATGATACTACTCTATGTTACTATCTCCATAGTGGGTAGTAACAAATATGTGGTATCATGTTATACTATATTTATTAGGTTGTAGACTCATTTTGCCTCGAAATTTGTTATGTTAGGGTATCTACCTATGATACTAGTATAATCTCTCTCATCATTAATTGCAGTGACACATCATTCATTTTGCATGCATGAATTGCATGATACTACCTATAATACCACCACTATGTCTAGTCTAAAGCAACCCCAATAAAAACTAAAGCGACCCATACCGACCGCGTGTTTTCGACAACTTCGTCTTCCTCGCACAAATACAACTTAACAATATTCTACTATCTTATCAAAAGTTATAGCTTTTATTATACTTGTGCTACGATTTAGATTCAAAACCTTTCGCATGTTTATAAGTATCTATTGAAATACTGGGATCGTATTTTTCAGCCAATTGAGCAACCAAGTGTATTTGAAAGTGTGTACTTCAAATCTCCAAAATATATAAGATTTTTACATTTTTGTGTAGCTCAAAATATAAAACATTTGAACTCGCAGGTTTGTGGGATACATCATTGATAACATGCAGGATTTTTTCAGATATTTTAAAACTCATAAATATGATTTTAAAATAAATAAATAGAGGGACCAGTGGAACTCGGGAGCCAAAATGACTTTTCGTATTATCTATAGCTTAATTTTCAGCGAACTTTAAAATGTGTACCAAAAATCGCTTTCACAAATCAATACCATTCTACATATGCATTATACAATATTTTCATAAAAGTTGTTGTGTGTAAATACTCACCACGGGTATAAAAATGTATTGCTATATCGTACCATGAGTCGATGAAATTAAAAAGCAAATAACTACATAAAGCACTTCAAGCATATGAAATATTACATTATGTATTAAACAAACTAAATAAGGTTATAATGTAATGAGAAGTTTCATGCCTCGTACGAGTTGGTTGGAGAGACACCAGAAACATGCGTTCCCATTTAGACATGTTATTCCATGCATGATTTGTAACTTGAAGTGTAAGGTTTAGATTATTGCAAATTTGCATAGTTTCAAATATATTCTCCCACAAGTAGGTATTGGAAGCGGGTCCAAAACATATACGATTTTTATTTTTGGTCCAACACGAACAACATGAATATTATGAGAATATCACGGGGCAACAAAATCTGCAACGATAAATTTAGAAATTCATCAATCACATTAAAATATAAAACTAACCATCTTATGAACCACGGAATAAAAGCAACTATTACAATAAAGTTATGCGGCTAACTCAATTGGCATGTCAACATTTTCTCGGAGAGCTCTAGCGATGTTGAAGGCACAAAATGGGGGACCACGTGGGCGGCAACGTATGTGAGATGCGACGACCCCCGGGGTCCGTGGAGTTCCGTACAATTCTTGTAAAGTTTCCTGTCGCAGTTTGAACATACTAAATTTATTTGAAATGTTATGAAGTTGTCTGCCATTGTTACGAAGCTGCCTACCAATGTTATGAAGTAATCAACAATACGGAAAAGTGGTGTAGACAAATTAGCACCAATGATTAAAGTTAATAAAAACAAAGTTACACGGCTGACTCGACTGGCTTGGCCTGTCTTGCCGACCGTTTCAGAGAGTCCGACGACGATGAAACCATCAAATGAAGGGAACCAAATGGGCGGCGACGCATGTGAGATGCGCAAACAGCTGGGGTCCATGAAGGTTCCTACCGGAGTTGTGAAGATGCTAAATTGATTTTTACTTGTTTTGAAGTTGGGCTACTGCTATTGCAAATTTGTCTCCCGGATTGGGAATCTAGTATATTCTTCATGTATCAAAATTGTTTCGTCGCGCACTAAAATTACTTTGTCGCGTACTAAAGGCACTTATTAAAATTTGCGTTTAAACATAAGCAAGTGGGATGTAGTTTTCAAGATTTCGTTTCGAGAACTCCAAAAGTGAAAACGATATAACTCCGACTCACAATTTTAAAGTTGTAATTTTTTAAAAATCATTCTAATTAATAAAATCGTAATGGTAATGAGTAAAGGCATAAAAATTTAGTGTGGCTGGGCAATAAAAAGAAGACATAACGGTGTGCACAAGCAATTTTTCCCTTAATTCATTCCACGTGTGGTCTTAGAAAATTGGTTTTGATCCTCAACGAAACACACCCGAATAGCCAGGTCACTGCGGCGTTCGTCACCCCTTCTTTCCCCCCGCGGTTCTGCTCTCTTCGTTGACTCATCGATTCAGCAGCGCCTACGCCGCCGACCTCCTCCTAAACCCGGACAGGGATTCAGTGACTGGCCAGAGGCCAGTCACAACGTGACCGTCCCCCACACATCCACCTCTCGTTTTCAATCCAACGGCCCGGATTGAGCTAAAAAGTGATCTCGAAATTCAAATATTTCAGAAAAAATTGAAAAAATTCTAGTAGGTTGTAAATGGTCTGTTATGTATTCTGTGAGATTTACGTGTCATTTGGATGATTGGTTTATTTTTAAATAGCTTTTCAAATTTAAATCTTAAAACGCTAATAAATCATAAACGGACAATCCAAATGACACGTAAATCTCACAGAATACATAACGGACCACGTACAACCTACTAGAATTTTTTCAATTTTTTCTGAAATATTTGAATTTCGAGCTCACTTTTTGGCTCAATCGGGGCCGTTGGATTGAAAACGAGAGGTGGATGTGTGGGGACAGTCACGTTGTGACTGGCCAGAGGCCAGTCACTGAATCCCTGTCCCCTAAACCCCAGACCGCCCGGTAATGGCGGAGTCATCGGAGCAGTTCAGGGGGCATTCCCGCCTCCCCCGCTGCGCCGAACCCCTCCGCTACGACCTCCTCCTTCGGCCTGACCTCGCGGCCTGCATCTTCTCCGGGTCCGCGATCGTCGCCGTCGCGGTGTCTGCGCCCACCCGTTTCCTCGTCCTCAACGCCGCCGAGCTTTCCGTAGACGGATCCTCCATTCGCTTCCAGGCACGGGCCGCACCCTCCCCCTACAATGGATGCCGATCTCTTATTTACTCCCTCCGTTCGGAAAAGGATGTCACAAAAATGAACTACCATTTTTGTGACATCCTTTTCTGAACGGAGGGTGTCAGGTTCTCATGTTGGGGGCGAATTGGCGTTGCAGGATTGGGCGCCGACTGAGGTGGTACAGTTCGAGGAAGATGAGATCCTGGTCATCGGGTTCGACAAGGAGCTTCCCATCGGCGAGGGCGTGCTCACCATGAACTTCACCGGGACCCTCAACGACCAGATGAGGGGCTTCTACAGGAGGTAACGTCCTTTATCATTCAGATATAGGCAAGATCCCATCTTACACGCAAGCTTCTATGACTAGTGTCTCGTGCATATGTGTGCTTGGAACGAACCGATAGCGCTGGACCATGATTTGTTAATTACACAGGCATTTGGAACTTGTTGCGATGCTTAGAGTGCTGAGGTGATAAGCGATCTAATCTGATACAGTCATCTGTAGTATAGTAGCCTAGATCTTTTGGATCGTGATCTTGTTCCTCCCATGTCCCATCAGGATCCACCATCCAATCTTTGATATCCTGTATTTTTTTCGATAAAAGGAATTTTATTGACTTATACACAGCAATATAGCATCAAAGACGATACAAACGCAAAGAGTTCACACCCGGCCTCTGCATAACAGGATGTACACATCCTGAATCATATTTAGATTGCCGTATATGTATTGGTATCCATCTTACACACGTGAGCTGTGTCTACAGTAACTTAAAAAGAAATAACCGAACAAACAATATCTGGAACTTTATAATGCTATGGATAAGGTGACTGACTGAGCATATTTGAAGATCACATGTAGGATGTTAGTATTAATGTACCTTTCTTAAGTGTAATCTTGACTTTCTGTGTTATGATCCTTCAATCATGGTTTACTCATCTCATTGTGCAACCTAGATTTATGGTTGGAATGTATGGTGCAGACACTGTACCTATTTCCAACACCGTTATGGCATTTTGTATAGATTTATGCTAGAGCTTTTTAAGCAAAATCGTTTTACATGGAAGTGATCGGACACAATCGGTGCCTGCGGAATGTGACTGGTCTTACTTTTATTTATATGGTCTCTGTTTCTCATGCTCTTGTGCTGGTATTTGATTGCAGCAAGTATGAGTACAAGGGGGAGTCAAGAAACATGGCAGTTACACAGTTTGAAGCTGCTGATGCACGGCGGTGCTTTCCATGCTGGGATGAGCCTGCATTTAAGGTGTTTAACATTCCATGTTGTTATTTTATAAACAGTGTTTTGATATACTTCAAAAAGGAGTGTAAACATTAGACAATCAAATTTAGTTTGTATTTTGGCACAGGCATAACGACCATTGTACGTTGCGTCATCCTTCTTTGGTTATAGTTTTGTAGATCTAAGATCCATGACCCAAAGTAATCCTTGTATTTTTTATGTCTTTCAGGCCAAGTTCAAGTTAACATTAGAAGTTCCAGCTGAGCTGGTAGCATTGTCCAACATGCCAGTAGTTAAGGAGACAGTTCATGGACCTCTCAAGACTGTCTACTATGAGGAGTCTCCACTTATGTCAACATATCTGGTCGCTATAGTTGTTGGTTTATTTGATTACATAGAGAGCTCAACATTAGAAGGTAGAAAATCAGTTTTCTTGACCACTGCATCTTTCATTCAAAGTAGTGTGCTATTGTCATTCTTCCCTTACTTTTACATTCCCAATGGCTTGTCAATATGATTTAGGCACCAAAGTTCGTGTGTATACCCAAGTTGGCAAGACTAGTCAAGGAAAATTTGCACTAGATGTTGGGGTGAAGTCACTGGATCTATACAAAGAGTAAGCTTCCAACCTATTATTTCTTTTAAGATACTTGGCAGCATCAAACAATTAAAAAAAAACACTCCTGAATAATTTGACATGCCAATTAATGTTGCCAGCTGAATCAGAATCACTAATGGTTTTCTTAACCAGCTATTTTGCCACTCCTTACCCACTACCTAAGCTGGATATGATTGCTATCCCTGATTTCGCTGCTGGAGCTATGGAGAACTATGGATTGGTCACTTACCGGGAATCAGCTTTGCTTTATGATGAACAATTATCATCAGCATCCAACAAACAACAGGTTACGCCTCTGTTGTTTTTTATTGGGGAAATCTTGTTTTCTTAATCAAAGTTCATTTGTTTCTTTGACTAATAGCGAGTCACCGTGAGACACTTGAATGCTCTTTAATTATGTCCAAGCAAATCTCCTTTTATTTATTTATATATTTTCTGTAGGTAGCAATCACCGTTGCTCATGAATTGGCTCACCAATGGTTTGGCAATCTTGTAACCATGGAATGGTGGACTCATTTGTGGCTCAACGAGGGTTTTGCTTCGTGGGTAATCTATCTGATAACCGTTATTTGAGAAATTAATGGTGATCTATGTTGTGTATCCTTATTACTGACCAAGTCCTTATGTTTGAACAGGTGAGTTATTTAGCTGTAGAATCTATATTTCCTGAATGGAATAACTGGACACAATTCCTTGATGAGACGACCTCTGGGCTCAGATTGGATGCGCTTGCAGAGTCTCATCCTATTGAGGTAATACCAATTGGTGCAAGTCCCTGCTTCAATTTTTTCGCCATTGTTTTGTGTTAAGAGCAGATTTGGCTAATAGGGCTCTAACATCAACATATGCCGCAAATATCTGCATTAGAGATATGGAAATATACTACAACAGTAAGGTAAATTGATGAGGTTTGGGCCTCTAGGGTGGCCCGATTTTCACGGATTGACGCGGGATGTGGACGAACGCACACAAGAACACGAGGAACACGAAGAACACCAAGAAGAACGCCCGGACACAAGAACACACACAAGATACAAGAACCGTTTCCCTTACCGGTCGGTCCAACCGGCCCAATAGAATCCACACGAAGGTGGGAGATCGGCAAGTAGATACAAGAAGGGATCTTGGACGGTTATTTCTCTAACGGCCAACCAAGCCGATCCAATAAAGTCACCCGAGAATGAAAGATTGGCAAGTAGTCAAACTACAAGTAGAGGTCTTGAATCCACGAAGGGATCTTCTCCACAAGAGGAGGAACCATCCCCGCAAGGGGAGGAAGGAGACCGTCTTGAGGTGGGGAGCCTAGCTCTACTCTAATCTCAAAACATAGTCTATCTAGATCTGAGATGGGGAACTCCTATTTATAGTGTTGACCCAACGGGGGTAGGTGGGGAAGGGATAAGGGCCTCCAACCCGTGCAGGATCCCGCAGCGACGGTACTACCGCTTAACCCAGCGGTAGTACCGCTGGTGCGGGCTGTCTTCGCATCTTCCCACCTCAGCGGTACCTCCAGCGGTACCGGTAGCGGTACCGGTCGGTACCGGGCATGCGGTCCGAAGGGGCGTTCCAGCGGTAGCCCTGGCGGTAGTGGTGGCGGCAGCGTCCTGGCGGTAGTACCGCCTAACCCAGCGGTACTACCGCCGCCTAGGTCTTTTCTCCTCTTCCTTCGTCTCTTCCAAGCCACCGTCTTGTCGGACTCAATTCCTCGTGCGCCTTGGCCATCTTCCCGTGGAGTCGTACTCGTCATGACTAGCAATACAAAGTGACGATGGTCAAGTAGTATACCATTCCAAAGTGTCATATCGAGGTTCACATAGAGGAAGGAGTTCACCTTTGAGTTCGATGATGACTTGGGATATGTTGGAGTGTTTGACATGGTGATGGTCCTAGGTTGGGCTACATCATCTCCCCCCCCCCCTTTAATAAGAGTCGTCCTCGACTCTTGCTCTTCATCACCAAGCAAAGGAGGTAGATGTGTTGTCGAAGAATTGGAATTCACCATGCCTACAAACACTAAAGACCAAGCAAACCATGTGTGTGCAAGAAAGAGGAGCATATCAACAATGACATGTCCATTCTTTGTCATAGCACCGTTAGCACAACACAAGAATATGAAAAGGAAGTGCAAGTGCAAGGTCAAAGTGCAAGCAATCCAATGCAACATCTTCAAAATATCATCATGGTGGCAAACAAAGCACATGAAAGAGCAAGTTTTCAACATATTTGTTGCAACACCAAATTGGTAGGAACCATTATACTCATGACAAGACATGCACAAAATGTCATTATGGTTGCAAACAAGCCATTGGAAAGAACAATTGTTCATCATATTTGTTGCAACACATAAATCATTCACATAAAAGATGGGGAAATTTGTCTTGCCATCGGAGAAACCAACATCACAAGCATGTTTGCAAACAAACCAAAACCAAGAGAAATTGTTTAACTTGTTTGATGCAAAACATGAGAAAGATTCTAGAGTTGGATTTGTTTCACAACTCACATGTATGCTCTCAAGAGCTCTTATTGTCAACTCATGTTCAATTGAGGTTGACATTATAACATGAGGCTCAATGCACACGAAAAGCCAAAGAAACAAATTGTGTGCATGGTATATGAACACATCATCCATCATGAAGTGTCTCTTCATTTGCACATCACCAAACACATCAAAATCAATTGGAAAATATGATGTATGTGAATGGTCACTATGCAAAGTGAAGGATGGAACAAGGTCCATAAGAGAAAACGAAACATCTCAAAAAGTGAGAAAGCTATGGGGGCAATCTCATTATCAAGAATTTCAACATTATTGCAAGCAACACATGTGAAAGAGAAATTGTTCAACATGTTGCAAGCCACAATGGGAGAAAAATAGAAACATTCATAACAAGGCATGCTCATGGCAAAATCATCACAAATAGGTGATTCCACATGATCAACATTGGTTTCACACAAAGTATCACATGGGAATAAGAACGAATCATATGTGACCTCAAAAGAATCATCCATAGCATGCAAGCAATCATAGATCATCATGTCCACTAGCGGGATCATGGTCACATCAACACCCATACCTTTGTAGTCCCACTCATGTGAAGTAGGTGTTGAAGTAGAAGTCGCTTTCATGTAGCCGACTTGTCATCTTGAAGTAGACATGGGGTGGCATCATCATCATCCTCCATGTACATCTTCTCCATTTGAGGCACCGTCAAGTCGAGGAGTGGCGTCTCATCATCCATGGAACCTAGCACACAATGAGAAAACACACTAGAGGTAGAGGTTAAGTTGTTAGAAATCGAAATGGCCTCACAAGACCTATCAACTACCTCTCTCAACTCAAGTGGTGTATCACTCATTCCCTCAAGTGAAAGCACTCAAACTCACATATGGTGGAGGCACTCAACTCACTCTCACTCTCACTCAAGTGGGCTAAGTGGCTCTCATGCTCACATGGGATTGGTACCATCTCATAACTCAAGCTCATAGGGATAGGCTCGGTTTCCTCAACTCCATACGCCTCCAAGGTTGAAGGGAAACTCCCATGCTCAACCTCCTCAACCATCTCGCCTCCAAAGGTCAATGCCATAGTGTAGGCATCATCACTCGACTCCTTTGCGGAAGGGAAAATCCCATGCTCCGCTCATCACTTGACTCCATTGCCGAAGGGAACATCCCATGCTCGGCATCATCATCACTGACCCATGGTCATAGGTGATAGCATTCTCCATGCTCGCCTCCGTGGTCGAAGGGAAAAACCCATGCTCGACCGTATTCTCACCATCTTGGTCTTCATTTGTGCACTCCCACATCATGTGACCTCTTCTATTGCATAGTGGGCACAAGAGATTGGGACATTCTCGTGGATCATGGTCTTGGCCTTGGCAATTGTCGCATAGGAGGTCTTCATCTTGCCATATGGGGGCCAATGTGTGGTGGCACTTGGTGTAGACGTCATATCAAGAGAAGTGCTTGAGAAAGGCGCCGTCTTGGTTGTGGTCTCACGTTTGTGACCATACTTCTTCCGGCGTCGACGTTGGAGTTGCTCGATGAAGATGTCGAAGTTGGCCATGATCTCGTCTGTTATTGGCGCACTTGGAGTGGTAGCACTAGGGGACACCATAGGATGTGCCTTTGTCGCCGTCTTCTTCTCATGTCGACGTTGACGCTCTTGAGCGGAGGGGTGTCGCCGAAAGTCATTCGGATGCTTCTCATGTTGGCGTCGGCGTGCTTGTTGCCTTGGTGACCTTGACTTGGAGCTCCCACTCGAGCTTGGTGATATGTTTCGAAGCTTGGCGAGTGAAGAGATGTCGTCTTGGAGCTTGGACAAGTTGTGGTCGACCTTGGCATCGTTCTTGTGGCGCCTTGATGAGCTAGATGGGCCTTGACTTGTCTTGGCCTTGTCGATGCACTTCTTGTGGCGCCTTCTTGTTGTTGAAGGAGAATGTCGAAGCTTGTCGCTCTTGGCGACGGCCTTGTCATGGCTCCTTCTTGAAGTTGATGGCGAATGGCGAAACTTGGCACTCTTGGAAGTAGATGGAGCTCCATAGGATGAACTCATGGTGGCCTTCTTGTTGCTCAATGTTGAGCTTGAACCATAATGGGTTGTGCCATGACGCTTGGTGGTGCCGCTCTTGAACATGGTGGTCATGGGGGTCCTCTCCTCTTGCATGTTGTCGAAGTCGCCGCACATGCTACAAGAGTAGTAGTCGTAGACGTTCTCCACCATGTCATCGGAGTGGTAGTCGTAGTAGTGGCGCTCCACCATGTCGTTGTTGTCAAGTTGGTACCATGTGATGAGGCATGTGAAGACACTTGCGCCTCATTGTCGTTGGAGCTCATGTAGTCGGAGTCGTGGTAGATTCGCACGTACTTGGAGTCGATACAATTTGATGAAGGTTGCGACGTCATGGTACCGCTCCTTGTCGTGGACGCTCGAATAGTCGGAGTCGTAGTCGGAGTAGTTGTAGCGGAAGTCTTGGTGATGATCCATCATGTCATGGGGGTCATTGTCGGTGTAGTCGTAGTAGTCCCCCATGTCCTCAATGTTGAGGCATCATAGTACATGTGACTCATCGTGTAGTCCTCCTCATAGGCTCCATAGTTGCATTCGCTCTCCCTAGACATGTCAACTCACAAGACAAGTGTATATATGTGGAGTGGAAAGGAACTAGAACACAACCTCTCACCTTGTAGATAGTATTGGACGTCGTGGACAACCAAGGGAAACGATCACAAAGTAAAATGCTTGTGTTCAAGTATCCAAAGCAAACTCCAAAACACACACGGCTTAAAAGTTGGTAGGAAGGTATGGTAGGTGGAAAGCAAATTGAACCAACCGGAAACCAAGATATTGTCAAAGCAAGTAGAGAACCACGATGATCACAAAGCAAATACAAGTCAATCTCAAAGATAGGAATGTAGTTCAAGGAAACACACGCGCGGAGAGATAAATGGGACTTATGCAACCAAGAAGTGAGCTAAGAACCAAATGATCCTAGCGAAGACTATAAGCTCGTGTTGCACAAGTACAAGGAGAGCTACTAGCTCGATTGCAATTTATTTGGTGGGCTACAAGATTTGCACAACAATGCACCACCTACTAGATGTTCATCGAGCTTGCGCTTTCCTACAAGATATGGCAAGTGGTGTTTCTTTCTTTTCTTTTGGCACTTTTTGCTTCTATTCTCTTTTGAGTCTTTTCTCTTTTGACTCTTTTCTATTTTCACACACTCACTTCTTTTATGCCAACACAAGATATATGATATATGAACTAGCGCACAACTTTTGCTCGGAAACTACACGGTGCAAATGTGCAAAGCCCAAGCAATCATCAAGAGCTAGCCTCAATAGGACATGGTAATCGCAAAGATATAGTGTGGCTTTCAACGGAATGGCAAGGGGTAAAGGTTGGCGATGTTATACCTTTCGTCGATGTTCTTCACCCTTTGTTGTAGAAGCTTCGTGCTTGCCCACGAATTTTGGTGGTGGTAGATGATGGATCTTCCGCAATGGTGACGAAGGCCTTGATCGTAGCTTCGAAACGAGCCAAAGAACACCAAAAACGGAGTCCGGAATCAAAAGATATGGTCAAAACAATTTTCTGAAATTTCTGTTTTTCTGAGGTACCGCTTAACCCAGCGGTAGTACCGCTCGAGGTACCGCTCGGGGGTCCAGAAAGCCGTTTTCGGCGGTACCGAGGGGCGGTAGCACTGTAGTACCGCTAGAATAAGAGGTAGTACCGCTGCGGGTCGCAGAACGCGCCCGAGAACGCGAAAATTCGCGATTTTGGCGGAAATTCTCGCCGAAAAACCTCAAATCGAAGGGGCAAATGATGGAATTAGGCCATGGGAACGCAAAAGAAGGTAGATCAACAAGTATAGCAATAGATCTATGGATCAAAACCTGCAAAAACGCACTCGAATCTCAGATCGGTCCAAAAGCAAATTGGGGCTATTTTTGGTGGAAATTTTCGAATTTCTCAAAATCAAAGAAAATTTGGTGGATTTGATGGAAACACAAATCAAATCCGTGTCAACCTAGAGCTCTGATACCATATGATGAGGTTTGGGCCTCTAGGGTGGCCCGATCTTCACGGATTGACGCGGGATGTGAACGAATGCACGCAAGAACACGAGGAACACGAAGAACACCAAGAAGAACGCCCGACACAAGAACACACACAAGATACAAGAACCGTTTCCCTTACCGGTCGGTCCAACCGGCCCAATAGAATCCACACGAAGGTGGGAGATCGGTAAGTAGATACAAGAAGGGATCTTGGACGGTTGTTTCTCCAACGGCCAACCAAGCCGATCCAATAAAGTCACCCGAGGATGAAAGATTGGCAAGTAGTCAAACTACAAGTAGAGGTCTTGAATCCACGAAGGGATCTTCTCCACAAGAGGAGGAACCATCCCCGCAAGGGGAGGAAGGAGACCGTCTTGAGGTGGGGAGCCTAGCTCTACTCTAATCTCAAAACATAGTCTATCTAGATCTGAGATGGGGAACTCCTATTTATAGTGTTGACCCAACGGGGGTAGGTGGGGAAGGGATAAGGGCCTCCAACCCGTGCAGGATCCCGCAGCGGCGGTACTACCGCTTAACCCAGCGGTAGTACCGCTGGTGCGGGCTGTCTTCGCATCTTCCCACCTCGGCGGTACCTCCAGCGGTACCGGTAGCGGTACCGGTCGGTACCGGGCATGCGGTCCGAAGGGGCGTTCCAACGGTAGCCCTGGCGGTAGTGGTGGCGGCAGCGTCCTGGCGGTAGTACCGCCTAACCCAGCGGTACTACCGCCGCCTGGGTCTTTTCTTCTCTTCCTTCGTCTCTTCCAAGCCACCGTCTTGTCGGACTCAATTCCTCGTGCGCCTTGGCCATCTTCCCGTGGAGTCGTACTCGTCATGACTAGCAATACAAAGTGACGATGGTCAAGTAGTATACCATTCCAAAGTGTCATATCGAGGTTCACATAGAGGAAGGAGTTCACCTTTGAGTTCGATGATGACTTGGGATATGTTGGAGTGCTTGACATGGTGATGGTCCTAGGTTGGGCTACATCATAAATGTACACTACAAAGTTGACGAGTTGCACACACATAAGCAACGATATATGTATTACTGTCCCTTGGCATGATTACAGATTTACAGAAATAGAAGAACTGAGCTCTGATATTTAACATCTCTACTTTAACTGTTCAGATGTCAATGCTTGTATTTTATTATTGTTTTACAGAATTTGAATGTGTCAAAATATGGTAAAGTACTGTATTCAGTCCACACAGTTTTAGCATCTCCAGTTGTCTCAGTTGTGATTTGGCTTATTTGACCTGTTTGTTCAGGTTGAAGTAAACCATGCCAGTGAAATTGATGCGATTTTTGATTCCATAAGCTACGACAAGGGGGCTTCTGTCATTCGCATGCTACAAAGCTACCTTGGTGCAGAGCGTTTTCAGGTTAAATAATGTTTCTTCTTGAAAAATATATTTGATTCTTGTTTACTTCAGTGTTCCAGTATTCTGTTTCCAGCGCTGCCTGCTCTGGCTGCAATTGTATATCACCACTTCTGTACCTTGTATGTATAGTTTTTTTTGCATCAGTAACAAAAACAATGAAAGATGTCTCTGCAGCCACTCTGATGCATTATGTCTTGACATACGGAATCTGAAACCAAAAATACCAAAGATGATCGTAGTTGTTAGATTTGACTGTGACGAACCCACCTGCTGGATATTAGCTTGAACTTTGGTATTTTGTGCAATTAGATGTGTGAGAAATTCTATTGCATTATGATTTTTCGGTCTATCTAGCTCTGTTGCAGTGTTGCCTACTTTATATAGTTTTTCTGCTTATTCCAACTTTGTGAATCTTTACTCTTCCAGCAAGCTTTGGCTTCATACATAAAGAAGTATGCATACTCAAACGCTAAAACCGAAGATCTGTGGGCTGTTCTTGAGGAGGAAACTGGGGAGCCTGTTAAAGATCTGATGACTACATGGACTAAGCAACAAGGATATCCTGTTATATATGCAAAACTAAATGGGCAATATCTGGAACTCGAGCAGGTTTCGGACAGATTCTTCATTTGCAAATTGTTTTTTACATACATGGAGAACTGAGTATAAATATGCATGCATGCCATATTTTTTCATTCGTTGCTATTAATTTACCTAAGCCATAGTAGTGGGTCTGGCCATTTTATCATGAAATCATAATTGCTTCTTTCTAGGAACTCTTATTGGTACCTTTAATCCCATGTTAATTTATTTTATTTTGTTGGCCACGAACTCTCACATGATTGAAACACATTTATGATCAACATGCAAGCCATCTAATAAAATTTCATGACAGCAATGACTAAAATGTGAATAGTATAGTAATTTTTGGGTTTGATTTTCGTGTATGATCTGTTCAATTAGAAATATATATAAAGAGCTTGTTAGTAAAGCTGTTAGAATGTGCATACCAATGTATAGGGTTCTTGGAAGCCGGGGTAATGTCTGTGCTGCTCAAATGCCACCAATATCGCTGCACTAGTATTAGCTCAACGAAAACACAGCTAGTTTTGTGTATCGACCTCAATCCTAATTTTCAAACTATATGTTCTGTAACAGGCTCAGTTTCTGTCAGATGGATCATCTGGTCCTGGCACATGGATTGTTCCTATGACATCATGCTGTGGCTCGTACGATGTGAATAAGAAGTTTCTTTTGAAAGGAAAGACTGATAAGATTCATATAAAAGAATTTGCAGCCTCCCAAACCACTGACAGAGGGACAGGCCAAAACTCTTGGATCAAATTGAACATTGATCAAACTGGATTTTATAGAGTGAAGTATGATGATGAACTTGCAGCCGGACTTGAAAATGCAGTAAAAGCCAAGAAACTCTCTTTAATGGATATAATTGGTAAAGACAATACAATTTATGATACTCCCTCCGATCCATATTAGTGGGCATAGCTTTGTCTAAATTCATATGTATCTAGTTAAGTATTTAGACTAGATACATGTGTATCTAGACAAAGTTGTGCCCACTAATATGGATCGGAGGTAGTACTATATTGTATATTTTTAAAATATTTTGACAGATGAGAATTATTATTGTTGTAGATTGCAGAAAATATTATTGTGTATATTTTTAAAATGTATTGACGGATGAGACATGTTGTTGTAGGTATTGTGGAAGATTCATATGCCCTTTCTGTTGCTTGCAAGCAAACACTGACGTCATTGCTGCGCCTGCTGAATGCTTATCGTCATGAGTCTGATTACACTGTACTTTCACATGTAACATCTGTAAGTAAACCTTGTACCTTATGGAAACCTTAGCCTTGCGGCTTAACTTTACCTTGTCGATGTCATAAATGTTGATTTCTAGATTATATTCATCAAAACATGTTTCTTCTCTGTTCCCAGGTATGTTTAGGCGTTAATAAAATATCAACTGATGCTACTCCTGACTTGTCTAGAGATATCAAACAACTTCTGATCAAGCTTCTTCTGTTAGCTGCCAAGTATGCCATAAGCTTAACATCGTACCTGTTTTCGATATATTATATATGGCTTTTTATTCACTACAATTTTTGTTATGTTTCCATGCTGTGACGATTTTATAAAAGCCTTCATGTACTTCACATTTCAGAAGAGTAGGCTGGGATCCCAAGGATGGTGAAAGCCATCTTGATGTAATGCTTAGATCACTGCTCTTGATTGCCCTTGTCAAACTCGGACATGAAGAGACTATATCTGAGGGAATTCGTCGTTTCCACATCTTCTTAGAAGACCGAAAAAGTTCCCTTCTGCCACCAGACAATAGAAAGGTCATGACATTTCCTCTATAGATTACAACCGTTGTACCTCTTTGATGTCTAACTTGCAATGTTCTTTAGGCAGCATACCTTGCTGTGATGCGGACCGTGAGTACCTCAAACAGAACCGGTTATGATGCTCTCCTTAAAATCTACAGGGAGTCATCTGAAGCACAGGAGAAGTCTCGTATCTTAGGTGTGTTATTGCCCAATTTGAGTGTTTGCAACACAATAACTTTCTGATGAATTGATTCATCCTGAGCTTTTGCAACACAATACTCCTATAACTTTCTGATGAATTGATTCGTCCTGAAATACTCTTTTTTCTAGGTTCGTTGTCTTCATGCCCAGACAAGGATATTGTTGTTGAGGCATTAAACTTTATGCTTACGGATGAGGTTAACCTCGAAACCTATTATTTTTGGTGTATTCTGAATAATGTTGATTTATGCTTTACAAGTTACTGGTGAAATGAGATTATATTCTGTGCCAACTACATATACAAGAGCCATTCTAATCTGACTCTTTTCTTATTAGGTGCGGAATCAAGATGCATTTTATGTCCTTGGTGGTATTAGTTTAGAAGGACGAGAAGTTGCATGGGCATGGCTTAAGGTATGTTATAGTTTCAGTGTAACTGTCTAGGCTATTTGCATGATTATCTGGCATATCTATTTAAATTCTCATGTCCTCTTTGTCCAAATTGGTGTGGCGTGTCACGAGGTGTGGGATGCATCGCTTAACATTTATCTGTGTCATGAATGGGTGAACCCAGAAATGGGGCCAATTACTTTTGTTGTTCTGTGCAGTGGCAATCAATACAATGTAGGGCTGCTTGGAATGGATGTAAAATTAGTGTGGCCACTACATCGTCAAAATTACTACAAAATTGAGAATAATATACTTAAAAAATAAATATTCTTAGCGCTATTCCGCAATGTATGTCTGATCCTGTACTTTTGCACTAGTTGGCTACTTCTATACAACTACAACTCAGTTCATCTTATCTGAAATTGTTACAGTTTTGCCCATCTAATATTAACTTTGACTTTAGGCTCACCTAAAAGTGAAAGATGACCAGAAATTAAGCACCATTATGACATATATGCAAATTTAAGTTGTTACATCGTAATTGGTTCTGTTGTTTGAATCTTTATGTAAATAATTATGCACATGTGCATCCGCATGCAGGAAAATTGGGATCACGTCGTTAAGACTTGGCCATCAAGCTCACTCATATCTGACTTCGTCAATTCTACTGTTTCACCGGTAAGCCACATATTTCCCTTGTTTTTTCTTCATACTCTGGCCATTTAGCTAAAAAACACGCTGTGTGTGTTGTTTTTGTGTATGATCACCAGTTCACCTCAGAGGAGAAAGCTGCCGAGGTTTCCGAGTTCTTTGCCACTCGTGTGAAACCGTCGTTCGAGAGAGCATTGAAGCAGAGCCTGGAGAGGGTGCGGATCAGCGCTAGATGGATCGAGAGCATCAAGAGCGAACCCAACCTTGCCCAAACGGTGCATCAGCTGCTGCTGGAGGAGATGTAATCTGCTCCTAGCTACAAAGAGATTATGTACCATGAGAGGAGGTTTCAGTAGAACGATCTTCGAAAGGTTGTTGCTGTTCTAAGGACAGCAATTTCTGGGGACTACCTTTTACCTATTCAACGTCTGCCTATGAACTGTACCCTTTGTTTCAGAGTGTTTTTTTTCTTTCAGATATAGCAAATCAATTCAGTTTATCTTTGCATAAAATAGTTACAATAATTTTGTGTGCCGAAAAGGATAAAACAGTACACAAACGACGTGTAAACCATAATAAAAATAATTGCTGTACAGGAGAAGCCAACTCAAGTCACAATTTTTGAAGCCCTGGGTAGCGCTAAGGAGAAGTTCATGGTATTGCAGACATGATCTTTTGCCTAACGGAATCTTAGTGTGATGCAATATTGTTTGTGCACTGTTGCCGATCTTTGACTAACGGAATCTCTTTTCTAGTGCCAACTCGAGTCACAACTTTTTGGAGCCCAGGGCAACGTTGAAGAAGTTGATAGTATTGCAGACATGATCGCGCGGCTAAAGAAGAAACAAACCTGAAGTCGTCAAGGACATGTACTCGGTTAGCCAAACAAGACTCGTCTTTGCCAAAAACAAAAAGGAGAAAGAAAAAACGTCTTCGTCGTAGCCAATTACGTGGTGTGCAGCTGGGCCCTATGGATGGTACCATCAAGAAATCTTTACAGTGGGACGGACCGACCTCTTCATCATAGACTGATGAACTCAGTTTCTAAAACTGTCTGCTGACTAGCTAGCTAGCCCTCTACTTCAAGACGCAACCTTGGGCGTCTCCTCTCTCCCGCTACAGTAGAGAGAGGCGACTTTTTCGCCCCGCCCGCAGATCCACCGCCTCGCCGTCGTTTCGTCCGATCCCCCGTCCTCCGTCGGCCGCTCCGGCGGCGGGAGGGCGGGGGATCTCCGTTCTACGGCTGTAGATAGTGTAGGTTCTGGGAGCTTTTCCACCGGCGGCGCCTTGGAGGAGGTTGGGTGGCCGGCGGTGTTTTTGGTGCAGGTATGCGTCTCCTCCGACAGCGGAGCTCGGTGGAGCTTCGCGGTGGTGTACCAGCTCCGTTCGCTTCTTCGGATCTCCGGATCTGCTGGAAGCTTCTTCCCCCTCCCAGATCTCGCGTGGCGGCGGATCTGGGTTGACCTGTTCGATGCTGAAGATGGTGATTCAAGCGGTGGCGCTGTCGGAGCAGGGTGGAGGCCCTCCGGGGTTCGAGGCTCGAAGATTTCCCGTCCGCTCGGGGATGACTTCCGATCCAAGGTTTCGAGGAAGTTGCAGCGGCGGCGCATCATCGACACAGCCTCTTCGCCGGCGACATCGACGCAGAAGGATTTGGGTGTTTTTTCTATCTTCTTGTTGATCCTTTCTGCCTACTTGATGTAATCATCTTCATGTATCCTCGCAAAAAAAAAAAGACTAGCTAGCTAGCCCTACCCAAAAGCCTTCCATTCCCGTACCCCAGGAACTTGCCGCGAAGCTGCTGCGGTGAGCCCATGCAAGTGTTATGCGCATGAATCGACGCGGTTTAAGTTACTACAGTCGATTTCAAGTGGGTCCAGTTTTCGCATCCTTGAATGAAGTTAATTCCGTCGACTGGAGAGCAAGATTAGCGGAACCCACCATTTGCTCGGACCCCTCCCTTCTTTCCCCGTCTACAGTGAAAGCAGGAGATTTTTGGGCTTCCCCGTGCGACCAAGCTCGCCGCCGGCGATACGTGCGATTCCTCGCTCTCCGCGGCCGCTCCGGCGGCGGGAGGGTGGGGAATCGACGGATCCCGGTGTGTATATAGCCTAGGTGTGTGTGGGGTGCTAGCCGGCGGCGCTGCGGAGGTGGCGGCGTGGTCGGAGTGGCTTTTGGCGGCGGCGGTCCCCTCCTCTGCTGCGGGTGCTCCGGTGGAGGCCCGTGGCGGATCCGTCGCCCTCTGCGTGCCTGCTGCTCTTCGGAGTCGCAGCGCGCGTCCTCCCGAGCCACCGTCCGTGACGGCGGTGGTGGCTCTTCGATGGGGGTCCTTCCTCCTCCGCTGCGGTGGGTGGAGTTGCTTTTGGTCAAGATCTGTAGGAGTTTGCAGGTGAGGAGCTCGTCTGCGTCGGCGATCTCGGTGGGGATGGTGGAAGATGGGTGGCGTCCTCGGGCTTGTCTCCGGCGTGAGACGGCGAGGGCGTGCTGGCGGCTCGAAGCCGATGTTCGTTTATCGTCAAGATGCTGGCGCCTGCGTCAGCTGGATTATGCGGCGACTCAACATGGTTGTTCGAGCTGGCGGCTACGGTGTGAGGTGTGCTCGCCTTTCTCTGCTCCGGCGGCGTGCTGGCGGTGCTGGAAGAAGGTGAGCTGCTTGGTGGCTCCGAGTTTGGCGTGCGTTGTGTGCGTCTCGTCTGTGTTCGTGCGTGTTTGTTCTTGATCTTGTTGATCTTGTACACGAACTTCTTTCAAAAAAAAAAAGATCAGTTGCTATACGTAGGAGTTCATCACCACCACGTTTCGCCTGCCACGACTGATCGATGTAGTAGTATATAAGTTCCAAGTCCTCGCTGCCGTTGATGCTCGGCTCATTCAGGCAGAGCTCAGTCCCGGCAGTATGCACTAGTCTTGCTGCCGATGAGGCGATGATGGTGCATGTGCTGTGTTTGATCGCTTCTACTTAAACATTGCGCGAGGCCATCACGTGGATGCATTTTCTTTCCCTCGTCGAAAAAATTATAAAATCATGGCTCTAAAAATATATTTTGGAAAATCCCATTTTGGTCACTGATTTGTCTTTTTTCACAGAACACTCCAAAAGTCGTTTCACCACGAAACTTGACACGTATGCAGAGCACTTGTATACGTTCGTCTCCGATTGTTTTCAAAAAATTATGAAATGCTTTACTACGTATTTTAAAGAAATCATTCAACCAGGAGGATGTGAGGTCGGGAGCTATTTAAATTTCCGGTGACACAAGCATGAAGCAAGCGACGCAAGCCCGTCATGCGGGCCCGACTCCGAGTCTCCGACCCGAGAAAAGAATGAAATGGAGTGGAGAGCTAAAAGTGGCCGCTGACTAGCTAGCCCAAAAGAAATCTGAGCCTTCCATTCTCGTACACCAGGAACTTGCTGCGAAGCTGCCGCGGTAAGTTAATGAGCCCATATGCATGTGTTCTGGTTAATTGCAAGAAACCTATACGTAGACGGAGTACATCACTACCACTTTTCGGCTGCCGCGACTGATCTGTATAAGTTCCAAGTCCTCGACGGAAGAAGCGCCCTATTTGACGGTTAATAGTGCGATATAGCTTATTTAGACATGCTACTCTATATTTATTTTAAAGTTGACGCTACGACGTTAATAGCATTTAATACGCGCTAAACCACACTGAAAGAGTTTATCGCATAGGGGCGCTAAAGAAAAACTGGAAATCGTCCCCGTGAACCCATCGCAAGCCCCTAACGCGCACTCAGCCTTCTCACTCCTCACCTCTGTCCTCACAAACCTAACCTAGCTGTTGACGTGAGCGACAGCGGCGGCGGCTGTTGACGGGAGTGACGGTGGCGGCGGAGTCTGGTAGAGTTGCAGTGGCGGCGGGAGTGCTTCCTCCACCGGCAGATCCAGCTCTTCCTCCACGTCGAGTTGCAGTGGCATCGGGAGCGCTTCCTTCGCAGGTGTTATGGCTGTTCCAGTTGTGCCAATTGAAGATGATGAACCTGTAGCAAGAGTTTCTCATCCTAGGAAGAGGATGCTTCCTGTTTTAGGTGATGCTGATGGTGGTAATCTGGTGATTCTTCTAGTGATTCTGAAGATGATGCAATTGAATCTGATTACAAGTTTAAAACCGTTTGTTTTTTCGAGTTTATTACTTTGATGTTCATGGATTTAAACCTCATATTTGTATTTCTGCCATGGATTTGGCCTTGACATTTGAATATGGTTGCCTGGTTATACATGTATTGCTTTTGGACAAATTTTTAGTGCTGAAATCCTTAATATTTGGGCTATTTCTCGAATTTTTTTAATCACGCTATTTTACATATAACTTCGCTATATCACGCTATATCTTGGGGCGTGGCTACTTTACACGCGCGCGACCGGTCGCGCGGTTTCCGACCAGCCCACGTGCGTGTGTTCCGACAACGACGGAAGAGGAAACGGGAGAACGAAGACGAGCTCGCCCCCGCGTCCACCGCCGGCCTAACCGCCTGTCGACCCGCCCGCGGCCGGCGGCGCTCCGCGACCGCCTCGCCGCCCCGCCCTCTCAAATCTCCACCTCCGCCGGTCTGCCGCCGCCACGGACCATCCCTCTAAGCCCCCCGACCTCGTCGCTGGCGAACCCCACCCCCACCCCCACCGTTAAGTCTCGGCTCGACTCCGCCTTCTCCGTCGCTGCTCCGCAGCGCCGTCGCCGGCTTCGTCTCGGCCTGCCCCGACCTCGTCGCCGGCGAACCCCACCCCCACCGTTAAGTCTCGGCTCGACTCCGCCTTCTCCGCCGCTGCTCCGCAGCGCCGTCGTCGGCTTCGTCTCGGCCTGGCGCTGGATCGGTGAAGGTCTCGCTCGGGTGGAAAAGAAAGAGGAAGGAAGAAGAAAGGAAGGAGGAAGAGACAACGTGGGTGGGACCCACCCACGTGTTTTGCTGCGCAAAAGCGAGCGACCGCTCGCTCGCTCGTAAACAAGGCGTTCTGTATATCTTGTATAGCTTTCGAAGAAGGGCCACCCTATTTTAGATAGCACGCTATTTTTTTCGTTGGTTCACACACCTCTCGCCGCACGTACGTACTGTAGATGCTCGGCTTAATTATTCATGCACGCACGGCACGGCAGTCCTATCTGTATGTAGCTCAGTCCCTGCAGTATGTATGCACGAGCGCACGACTAGTCTTCCTGCCGATGACGATGTTGTTATGGTGCATATGCAGTGTTTGATCGCTCGTGCGTAAAATTGCGTGCTCAATCCATAATGTAGCTTTTCGTTTAGGATTAACATAGATATAGATATATATACACTCCCTCCGTCCGGAAAAAAATGTCATCAAGATGAATGTATCTAGCACCAAAATATGTCTAGATTTATCTATTTTAGGACATCCTATTCTGAACTTGAGTGAGTATATATTTTCATATATTATGTGAGTCGTCGTATTGGTGGGCGCCCGCTTATAGTAGAGCATCAATAATGTTTATCCTACTATATATGAAAGTAGGTGCGATTCAGCCTCTATTTTGGCATCCACGTCCCCCCTAAACCCTAGCCGTCCGATCGAGTGCACGGACGTCCCAGATCGCTCCAAAAGGCGTGCGACACTGTAGTAACACTGTAGCAGCAGACTTTCTACCGATCAGAGCCCGCACACGATTTTTGGCGCAGCCACTTTTACAAAAATGACCTCCCAAATTCCGGAAACAAACCCGCGATCCACGTTTTACCGCTACGAGGGACCTGTTCGCGAATCCACGAAAATGCACGGACTTTTCTACAAAAACATCCTCGAAAATTCCCCCATCTCTTTTCTCTCTCGCGCATGACGCGGAGGTCGCCGGCGACGCCGCCGCGCCCCGCCGCCCCTCTGCTCCTCCTCCCACGCATCGGAGCCCACGGGTCGCTCCGCCGTCGCCACCTCCACCCCCTCGCGGAAGATCGGCGGCCGGGATGGCCGAGCCGCGCCGGGATCGCCGCCGCCGTGCACGTTGCTCTCCGCCGCGTCCGCACACCGCCGCCGCCGCTCCGGTGACCCAGAAGCGGCGGCGCCGCCGCCTGCGGATAGCCCGCGTCGAGGCGCCTCCGGCGCAGACACGCGCGCGTCCCGGCTCGCCGTCGCACGCCGCCGGCGAGCTCGACGCCGCGGCGGCGGATCCGCCCACCGGTGACGTCAGCGCGACGTCGCAGCGGGCCTGGGCTGGGCAGTTGGGTGCCTGCTGGGCTAGGCCGCTTGCTTTGCGGCTGGCGCGGCCCATTCTATTTTTTCCCCTGTTTTGTTTTTATTTTTTTCAAAACTTTTGTAACTTTTGAAATACACCTCAAAATCAATTCAGAACAATTTCCAAAAAAATGCAAAAAACAAAATATCCATTTCAAATACTTTGTGACCTATTTCAAATTATTTCAATTTCCAAAAAAAAGGTCCAAACCAAAATAGCCATTTCAAAAACTTCAATGTAGCAAATAGCTGTTTAAAACTTTTTCCCCAACTAAACATAACTGAATCAAAAAAATAATATTTGAAATAGAACACACTTTAGATAATTTCGAACACTTTATTGATATTGTTCTAGGGTATTTATACAATTTCCAAAAACTACTAAATGCTACAAAATGAGTAACTTAAACTTTATCCATGAACAAAATATAAAAATATATCAAAACAACCAAAAAAATAAATGCTGACTATTTACGGCGTATGATAAAATTTCAATTCTAAATATTTAAAACTTTCAAATACCTTCCAAATCTGATCATTTCGCAAATGCAAAAAAAAAATCAAACCTGAAAAACTTCCCAATTTGAACGAATTTAGAAATCTGAACAAATTTAAATCCCAAGCTTTCTTTGTATTCTAATAATTTGGTCATTTCCCAAATTTCAATGTGGTCATTTCCCAAATTTCAATTTTACCACAATAACGCGACGTACAAATTTGAATATTTCAAAATTTCAGATCGCTTTCAAATCCAACCATGTTACTAACGTTAAAAGAATTCAAATCTAAATAACTTTCCAATTTGAACAATTTCCAAAATCTAAACAATTTTCAAATGTGAGCCCTCTTTGCGTTCCAATAATTCTCGAATCCACACAATTTTCAAATGTCGAAATCTTCAAATTCGAATTTTACCACACGCTTTGGAGTTCAATTAAAAATATATGGCACCATACAGTCATATATTTGAACATTTCAATCCACCAACTATTTGGACATACTCTAGCCAAAAAAATTCCAACGGATTTCAACAATTCGAATTACAACGGCTGCAGTGAATATCTATACAAAATCTAAATTGACTTCCTCTAATTATTTGCATTCAAATTTATTAAATTACCAGCAAATGGGAATATCTCTAAAAATTCACATCCAGAAAATACGGGAAAATAAAACAAAATGCTCTAAAAAATAAATACTAACTATTTATGTCTAAAAGCAAATATGTTTGAATATTTCAAATTGATGAATATTTGAAGAAAATCCTAATGCACTTCCTCTTTAGGACAATTTCTAGAACATGAAACCATTTCTACAAACACCCTCACGAAAATAAATGCTGATTATTTGTGCCATATAATCAAATTTCAAATTTACATATTCCAAAATTTTATATATCTTCGAAATCTGCTCATTTTACAAACGTAAAAAAAATTCAAAGCTAAAAAACACCCCAACTTGAATAATTTTTAAAAACTAAACAATTTTAAAACACAAACTTTTTCAAATTTCAAAAAAAATTCAAACTTCCACCGTTCTTAAATGTAGACGTAACCAAATTTAAATTTCATTTGCTACACAGGTGCGGCCGCGCTAATATCCCTAGTTAGTACTGATTGGGGGCAGTGGCTGGTATGGAGTGGAGATTCTCGTGAGGTACAATGATCTCTTTATTTATAAAAATTCTAAAAATTATATTTACATGTTTCTAAAAATCTGGAAAAAATCCTGGATGTTCTGAATGATGTAATCCACAAACGTGAAAACAATCTCAATTTAAAATACTTCATACTTTGAGCCACACAAAAAATGACGTCAAATGTATATATCAATATATACTTTTTTATTTTTTAAACAAAGGGATCACCAGCCCATAATGTAGAATTTTGTGTTACGATTTTGCATGCTAATAGAATACACCATCAACTATATTCATATTTTTTAGATTTTTTGAAACATGTAATTGTATTTTTTATACGAATTTAAACAAAGGGATCACCAGATCTCATGAGCCGAAGTGACTTTCCGTATCAATATGGGTCTCACACAGAACATAAATAAAAAATTAAATTTCTGCCTTGGCTAAAGTTGAGTTTATGTGTAGCACATGTCCTAACTTATTTCCCAAAAAAACTGTCATGACTTACTCCACGAGATTATTTATTTTTACTACTTATTCTTGTTTCGTGCCATGCATGTGCACACAGGTCAAAGGAGGGAGATGTGACGCTGGTGGGCTACGAGAGTTTTTAGATAAAAGACAATAATGCCTAGCTTTGAATTAACAAAGCAGGTTTTACACGGCTCGAGATTACAGGTGCTGAGGAAATCAGCTTACAAAAGAATGGAACAACAAGCAAACAGAAAATAAACAAGACACGCCGCTTGAAACGCTCCAGGATCTTGTAAGCCGCAACAATCGCTGACCGGAGGAGTCTCTAAAATGAAGCATCCGCACCGCCGAAGAAATCATGTCCGCATCTGCAACCTGGAGTCATACTAGTCGTCGTTGTGCCATCCGTCTCCACGTCCGAAGAGGGCCCCTGCCCTCTCGCTCGGATCGAAGAGCGTCGCACCGTCGGAGTTGGAGAAGCTCACCCTTGAGCACAGATGGCAAGGAGACAACATGGCAGCAGAGGGAGAACAGGAACACAACTAACTCACCGGAACATACGCCATGGCAAGAAGCACTGCTTGCGCACGACCCACCACAGAACGTAACCAGAAGACACTAGGCTTCCAAGACGACGCCTCCAAGGAGGAAACGGCGCAAAAGCGTCGCCGCCGTCTGGTCCAAGGCGGACCGAGATTTTCATCCGGAGCCTCCAGACATACTAGCACGCAACCCCAACGACGCCCCCAAGGAGGAGCACGGCGCTCGAAAGCGTCGCCGTCGCCGGCCCGGCAACACCGGGCAAGGAATTAACCTGGGAACTGAACTATTGTCCAACAAAGTCTCGACGACGCGAGTGAAGGGTAGAGCAAGCGAGACACCAAGGTCCGGAAGAAAGCAGAGAGCTTTCGACCACGATTGACCTACGACGCAAACCTCACCGTCCACACGGTCAAGGAAGCCATCCAGCACCTAGCGTTGCGGAGCTTGCCGCCAAGCCACCACAACACCCACCTCTTAGGGCCGCCGCCCCGACGTACCAGAATCATCAACCTCAACCGCCGCCCAAGAGAGAGGCAGTCCACCACCACGAAGCCAGCCACCCCAGCAACCGCAGCCGGCGCTCCTCCAGGCACCCTGCCCAATCCATCCCCGCACAAGCACCGAGAGACCACGGTAAAAGCCCAGGCAGCCGAAACCCTAGATCTGAAGATCTCACCCTAAGGAACCAAACACGCTTGAGAGGACGGCAGATCTGGCGATGGCAGCAACGCCGGCCAACCAGCCAGCTCGTGGTGGTTGCTCCCCCCACTCCCTAGCAGGGGACGCCGTGGCGGAGCCAGGCCGGACGGATCTGGGCATCCCAACCCAGCCCGTGCAGCACTACTCAGGCCACCGGCAGCCGGAGCTCGCGACGGCACACCCTTGTGCCGCCGGTGCCACCACGCCTTGGAGGCGCTGGTCTTCCCAAACGGCCGCGCGCCGCCGAAACCCACCGCAGGTCAGAGCAGCAGCGAGTGGGGAGGAGGGGAACAGAGCAGGGCTTGGAAGAGGAGGCAGGAGAGAGGCCCCGCCGCCGCCAGCGGCGACAGCGAGAGGGGGAGAGGCGGAGGAGGGGGTTGTTGGCGGCGGGGACAGTGTCGCCTCGTGAGTCGCAGGAGCGGCTCACGAGACGGGGGGTCGTTCTGTTTGAGCCGGTCTGTTCCGGGGCTACGAGAGTAGAACCGTTCTTTCCTATCTTGGCCTTAGAGCGTTTGCAGCGTGCCAAAAAGTTTGAGGCCAATAAACTTTTGGACCTTTAGATACAAAAGTGTGCAAGTAATCACATACACCGTACAGAAGTAGAGTACTTATTAGCAACACACAGATTCTCTTGTCAATTTTGAAAGTTGTGCTAATATTTCTTGAACCGAGACAAAAGAGTTGTCATTTTCATTAATAAAAAAAGAAACGGGAGTTGGTCAGTTTATTAGTGGAAAACCGGCCGAAAACCAAACAACACCCACCTTGACCGACATGAAACACGACGATCATGAGGGCACACACCGACCCTAACTACCCAAATTGGTCTATGACAAACAGATGACTATTCGCGCAGAGGTATACAACTCTGATGATCTTATCGGAACCGAGATGTGCAAGGCCTGTACCGAAAAAGATCATCACCGGCCCGCCCCTGTAGGTTATCGTACGCCGCTCAAAGGTAAAGTTTTGAGTAACATAGTAGCTCTGACTTCAAATGTTAGAGAGATCAACGTGAGGATACTCACGCACGTGCAGGTAATAGCAAGATCTTGCTGCGACCATACCATTGCTCACCACCATCGTCATTGCCAAGTCTGACACCACATGAAACCTCCACATCATCAATTGGCTGCTACCAACCATGGTGTCGTGTGAGCCCAGCCCGAAAAAGGTTGTAGGACTCACCACCTTCAAGACGACGCCCTAAGGAGGGGAGTGTCACGAACTGGACCATGAGATGGGCCGCAGTGGAATATGGGCTGGTGTTTGGGCCCAAGATGGTGCTTAGCGCTGCTACAAAAGGGCACGAGCTGGAACAGAGGAAGGCATCGATGATGAAGGATGTAGTAGAGACTACTTTGCCCTTTCCCATGTTCTTCTTCTCCCTTGGACTCTCCTCTAATTGTACTCAAAACTATGCCGAATCAATGATCTCGAGCTATTTGGTGTGCTGCCACTAGCTGGATCGTAACATTTGGTATCAGAGCCATCGATCTTCGGATCCTTACCCCAAAAATTTCAGAAAAATTCCCCACAAAAAAAATCCCCATCCACCCACGCCATGGCAAGCTTCCATGGTCTCCGTCCCTCCAATCTGAGCCGATTTCTTCATATCACCTTACGGGATGTGAAGTATTCGGTGAGCGAGCAGGAGCTCCACCAAGTCTTCGATCCATATGGTGCCACGAAGGTGCAGATGTGCGCGGGCATGACGACAGTCGTCTCATTTCCCACCATGTCGCAGGCGACGCGTGCTGGACTGGAGATGCAGGGCCGCTGCATCTACACCAACTGCTGCTGGATGCAAATCCAATTTGCGCCGGAGCAAGTGGTCACGTTGGCTACTGGCACGGCGGCGCAGGCGTCACGAACACCGACGCCCACTCCTGTGGCGGCTCCTCGGTCTGCGTCCCAGGCCTCGGTCTGCGTCCTGGATTCACCTGTCCCTTCTCCGTCGGCTATCACCGCGGCGGACGAGGAGAAGCCGGTCGTGGCGATCTTGGTTGAGCTCCAAGCCGAGCTGGAGCGAATACTCGCAAAATTTGCTCCGATGGAAGAGAGCAACACAGCAGCTACTTCGTCTCCGTCAACCACATCACTGGCCGCCACGCCAGTACATCCCCCACCTCTGGCGACAATTACGGCAGCTGTGACCACCACCACCCTGCCGCCAACCGTGCCAATACCAGCACCAGCAACGCCCGAGGAAGCCCAGACCAGCATAGAGTCGGCGATGGGCAGTCCATTGCAGTGCTCTGTTGTCCCGAGCTCGCCCTGCCGGCGCCCGCCACGTGCTCGACGGAATGCCGAGACCTCCTTTCCAAGCAGTGCGAGGCGGCCTCTGCTTGTCTCGCAAGCACATATGTCATTCCGGTGCACGAGGATGCAGTCCTACCTGCGACCACCCAGCCACCAACCTTGGTGGATAGACACAATCGTTGCAACCACACCCAGCGGCCAGGAGTGCCACTGACGGCTAACATGGTTCTGTTAGTTCGTGTGCCCCCGCACCCACCAGACCGGCGCTGCAGAGCGCAGGAACAAGGCGCACCCCTACCACCATTAGCACCCTTGTCCGCCAGTGACAAGGAGCCCAAGTGCTCGTGGTTGCAGCCAGTGCCAGTGCGCCCTCCGGATCAGTGCAAACCTGGTCCATTTTCGGTGCCGTCTCATCCTCCAGAGCAACCCCCTGGTACAGTTATTGCAGATGGGTAGGTGGCTCTCGCCTCACAACCAAGCTCTCGTGGACTTCTAGTTGCTAATCACTATAAGCTGAATGGTATGGTTCTCTGTTGGATGCCTAAGGAAGAGTCACGCATCTGTGCTAGGGTCTCCATACAGCTCATTGGGCAGTCAGGTGATGTCTCACGTATCTGCCTCAACTTGAGAAGGTATTTTGTTCATGAACTACTTTTGCTTATGCTTGCTCCTGAAGCTAACGATGTGAATGGATCTCTCTTGTCAAATTGTCCTGGCTCTCATCTTGATGGTTATGTGGTATGTTACTTTGCTGACTTCGTATGGATAATTGCATGGTCTCCATATTTTGGCTGGTCTGTAATTGACATCACATACAAGCACATCTTGCTCACCAGTTCAGTTATTTACCCCACCAAATTTGCAACGGTGAACTTGGAGCTGAAAATTGCATGGTCTTTTCACCTGGGCAGTACCGTGCCCCACCTGCCAGATCCATTGTTCAATTCTGCTTCTCGTGAAGTTCGTTCCTGTTTGCTTGGTGCTCATAATTGGAGTATGGCTGCTGCACACATCTATTTGCATGATCCTATGCCCTCCGAGTGGATGAATTTTTTTCATCACGTCTTACACTGCTGTGTCACTTGGGACATGCCATGGGACCCCGGTGTCATGGCAAATTATTTGCTGCTCGAGATTATGGGTTCCAGACAAGCTTCCTGTTCAGGCCTAGTCTTTGATATTGATGCTGACAGTAAACATGAATTCTATCTAGCAGCATATCCAGGGGCTGAGCAATGGTCTAGCAACAATTCCTTTGCACAGTTTTGTATGACAATGATCACTCTGCAAAATAATTGGGCTGACAAGTCTCATTTCCATATGCAACCTACTGTATGTGAAGGTGAAGCAACATGGTTAACTTGTTGGTTTTTGTCTCAGCAGAGCAATTCGAGTTGGCAGCAGCAGAGGAAGTGTCATGTTCATATGATGGTTTCATTTACACCAGATCTATCCACATTTTCTCAAACGTGGTGTGCAGATTTTTTGCTCCCTGATTCTGTGGCATTCTATGGTGATAATCTTGGAAATCTGGTCATGTTATCTATCACTTTACCATGGGACCCAGGTGTTTGCTACCAGCTGAGTAGAGAAGTGTGGCAAACTGAGTTGGTGGACAGGGTTACATCACAAGGTGCAGTGGTTTTTATGGTGCATCGTCGTACCATCTCGACTTGTAGACATGGGCCAACACACTCGACCACATCCTGCGTACAGCTGGGTCTTAGGCGGCACTGTGGTTATCTTCACTGACTGTGGCGACCATCAATTTGTTCTGCCCAGATACAACATCAGCTCTCGCCACAGTGCATGCATTCTCAAGGATATTCTCATCTCAGCATTACTGCAGATAGTATACATTCAGCTCAAGTTACCATGTGTCCTGGGAGTTCATGGTTTGATGGCTGCTGAAGGCGTCACTAAGTGGTTTGCTGATCGTCTAATTTTTAGAAATGGCAGTGTTGATCAAGCTGAAAGTGGAAGCTATCACTTGGAGAACTTGCATAGGTGTTCAATGACACATGTCATGATTTTAGTGAGTTTCAAGCAGGGAGCAGCACCTTCGGATGAGCCCCGACAAATCTTAGACGATGTCCAGTGGTGGTGGGACCCTCGTGGCTTTTCTCAACGACCGGCTTGGGGGCAAGCCGGCTTTTAAGGGGGAGGGAATGTCACGAACTGGACCATGAGATGGGCCGCAGTGGAATATGGCTGGTGTTTGGGCCCAAGATGGTGCTTAGCGCTGCTACAAAAGGGCACGAGCTGGAACAGAGGAAGGCATCGATGATGAAGGATGTAGCAGAGACTACTTTGCCCTTTCCCATGTTCTTCTTCTCCCTTGGACTCTCCTCTAATTGTACTCAAAACTATGCCGAATCAATGATCTCGAGCTATTTGGTGTGCTGCCACTAGCTGGATCGTAACAGGGAGGTGAAGTGGATCGACGCAATCGTTTGATCCTGCATTGCAAGATCAAAGTCTTCAACCGAACATGCATATATATTTTGGGACAGAGGAATACATTACTCCCTCCGTCCCACAATATAAAAGTTTTTCGCACAATATTTTAACTTGCAAAAAACAATACATATTGGGACCAAGGAAAGACAAGGGCACGTGGGAAATGAATATCGACACATAGGCTGTAACGGAATGTAACCACTTTGAGTTCACACAGTGGCTGGAGCCCTACTACTACTAGTGCCATCCCGTTCGAAATCCAAAATCCAAATTTGGATCGTTGCTTTTTCCGCTTGAAAAGCTGGTGACACAAGCATTGAAAGCAAGCGACGCAAGCAAGCCTGATTCCGAGTCAAGGCTGAGACTGTCAGCCGGGCCCTCAAGGCGCAGTCATTTTTTTTAACCAACTAGTTGGCATGTACGTGCAACGCACGTCTTCACAATTAAGGGGCACTCAAAGATCAATGAAGTAAACATTGCAGTTGTTGTTGCCAGTGTCTCTATCGTATATCATAAAACCGTTTAAAACGTGCCGACGGAATTTGATTATGCATCTGTTGTATCTGGCTTGGATGTGAAGGACATATGCATGTCTCCACTCGCCAGACTGAAGATAGACCTTATCAACGGTAACGGATCATCTAACTTTGTCGGGCTTAAATTCATATGACATTTAGTCACTGACACGTGGGGTCCACTTCTTGTAGGGTCACCTTTTCATAAAAAAAAACTATATCACTTCGGGTATATAGTTTCGAATAGGAGAATCTTATAATTTTATGGCATGTAAATAAAAATTAGTGGGTTTTCTTAAAAACATATGGTGTACTACTCTGCACCAATGTTATGGTTTCTATATTGACTATTTTACCTTGATTCCGGCCATGTGTGCCAATTAACCAATTGTCCCTTCTCTCGTGACCGATTAATAAAGTGATTTGTATGGTTAGCACTGCTAGATGGATATGAATTCTATTCTTGGTGATGTAGTGGAGTACCTGAAGGAGCTCTTTCAAAAGATCGACGATCTTGATGAAGCTGGTGCCATCTTCCTCCACATCGTCTGCTCCCACACCTACAAGTTTTCACCCTCTGACTCCAAATATTAACTACAATGTCATCTCGCGGGAAGAAAGGCAGCTTTGCCCAAGTGCACTACCGACCACGGTCCGTTGTCTTGCCATCGTTGCCGCTGTCGCACAGCAGCGCGCCTTTTGGCGGTAGAGTTCTAGCATGGAGACAGTCGTGACGACTCTGTACCTGACGTCGATTGGGAGTCTGGCTAGGCAGGTCGCACTCACATGCTCGAAGCCGTCGCTTGCCATGACAGCCTTCAGGTTCGCCGGAGAGCGGCCGCGAAAATCGAAGCACGCGTCCTTTAGCCCGCAGCAGCCAAGCGGCGGTTTGGGCAACGCGAGGATGTTCGCCGTGCTCCCGCACAACCGATTCTCACAGAGCAGCTTCAGCTTCTCCATGTCGTACCCGTGGGCCGCCACGAGCAGGTGCTACGCCAGGGCGGCCTCCTACAGCTTCGTCGTCTGATCCGGCAGGGACAGGGACATGTAGTCCATGTACATGAAGTAGAGCAGCGCTTTGAAGACCCGTGGCTCCATCTTGTCCACGCGCACCACGCCGACGGCCGCGAGCGCTGGTGTGAGCCTTCCTGCTAAGTGCTAACCACCGCCGGAGAGGAGAGCATGTTGGGGCTGATCAACGGGCATGAAGTGGAGCAGCAGGATGGCCGCAGCCGGAGATCAACGGGCCGGCAGCCGTACGTGTTTTTTCCCCTGTACGTGTACAATCTGAATTGCTTTCTCCATCGGGATCCTTGCCTAACATAATAAAAGTATTAAAAAAAAGTTGGACTGGTCAAAATTGTTTGAAGCTATCATATACAATTCGTGTTGGAGTAGGACTCTTCAGTTTATCGTTGATTGGAAAATAAACGGACAATATTTAAAGTGTTTGGTGCTCGACATCTGGACAATCTAGATCGTCGATTGAAAATTGAACGAACAACATTAAAAGTATCCCAACATGTTTGCTCTTTTAATAGTATTATAAAAGAGCAAACATGTTGGGATACTTTAAATTTGTACCGTTCAAATATCTGATCGACGTTCCAGATCGTTCCAATGTTTGACAACTCAACATTGTCTGATTTTTCCCGTTTTACCCTCCCACCAAATCACATAATACAACTAAATTGCCACCGTACCGGTTTGTTCAATCCAACGCGAAACGTTATCTTTGTTTTTGTCTCACCGTCCATCGCCGCTTTGTATATCGCCGTTCCGGCGCCGGACACGACGGCACCGAGGTGGGGAAGAAGCTGGGTGAGGAGGAGCAGAGAGCAGTGGTCGTTGGCGCCGCTCGATGCAGGCAGAAACTCCGGCGCGGCGGAGGACGGTAGCGCTACCTCCCTCGCCTTCCCGCGCTACCTCCATCGCCTTCCCGCTCGGCAGACGGGCGACGGTGACCGGGACAGGCTGGGGAGGCGGCGGGCGCACGCGGAAGGTGGAAGGCGCGCGGCCGGCGCGGGGCGCAGCAGGCGCAGAGCTCCCCACCCCATGGCCACGAGAGGCGTCCCCACTGGCATCCACCAACGAATCTCCGCCGTGGACATGCAGGAGGACGAACACACGCGCGCGGCACGGCTGGCGGAGGGTTGGACTGCTGGAGACGGGCTCGGTGCAGAGGGAAACTCGAAGGGCGCACCGGCGCCGCACCCTCGCCGGCCAAGCGTCGCGCGGATGCAGGAGACCGGCTCAGCTGATAGGAGCCCCGCGATGAGCAGCGGCGTCCTGGCCGTCCACGAGACGCGCGAGTGCTGTAGCTGGCTCGGGGTATGCTGCTAAGGGGCGAGTTCTTCCACGGGTGAGCCGTGCAGCGGCACGCACCCGGGGAGGCGGATGGGCTGCGGGAGGTCGCGGAATTCGCAGCTGGTCGTCATGTCCAGCTCCGGTCCGTGGAGCAGCGTCGACAGCGCCATCCGTGCAGCGGCACACACCCGGGGAGGCGGATGGGCTCCGGGAGGTCGCGAAACTCGCAGCTGGTCGTCCTGTCCAGCCCCGGCCCGTGGAGCAGCGTCGACAGCACCATCCGGGGACTAAAATTTGACACCAGGAACTGAGGCGCACGGCGTCGGAGAACGCAGGAGTGGGGATATTGGGGAGAACCATCAGAGAGTGAGTACACAGAGTGGCTACCTCTGGTGGAGAAGATAGGGAACGAGTGACAGGGTGAATTGTGAGTTGCGTCTGAAAGAAAAACATTTTTTTTTTGATTTTTCATACTTGTATTCATACGTAAAGGGAAGCAATACAAGACCGGAAACAAGCAAAGAGAAAACAAAGAGAATACAGAGGAAAGCAACACTGCATCACACCATCTTCAACCTCGATCCATGGAGCAGAAGCGCTCCTTGCCCTAAGGCGTTGATGGGCCGCATCAACCACCAGCTCCGACGAGCTGGATCTGAAGACGGAGGTCGTCCATCGGCCGGGGACGCGCCCCGAGCACCTTCCACCCCAGATCTGGGGCCTGCGCCTCACCACCTCACCGGAGATGGCCAGATCCTTCGCCAGCACACCCCACACCCACGCAGCAGCCACCTCGCACCTCCTCCACCGGTCTTCTGTACACCCGCCACCCAACTGCCGCTGCCGCCGGAGAAGAAAAACATTGAAAATGAAGAAAACAAATTGGATGTGCTGCCGCTGCTACTTCATTGAGAATAAGGGAGTGCCCGTGTGTTGACACTTTGACAGATGGTGGAAAGGCACGGGAAGTAGATACCGAGAGAATAACTCAAGTTTTTTTTAGAAATCAGCTAATGTCCATAAGAAGAAAAAATCATGTGATGGTTACTAAGAAGTAATTTCAATTAATATATAACCAAAAAAGTAAACTCATAGTACATGAAATTGAAAAATAAATATATTGTAGTTTTATTTTGTATGTTATTTATAGATGAAATTGAAACATAAAACTTTAAAAACTACAAGGAGTGCAATTTTGGTACAATGTCAAAATAAAAGGAGTGCAATTTGAAGAAATTAGTGGATCCACAAGGATGAAGAAAAAATGGAGGTGAAGATATTATTTCAAGTCTTACTTTTTGTCAGTCGTCCTATCTACCATCCATGTCAACATTGGTCGAATTTGATGAGAATTCGTCGGCGGAAAAATAGATGTCGTCAGAGTTGGAATTGACGATTATGCGTTTGAACGATGCAGATATTTCTCTCTCATTCCACATAGGTAACAAGCGAGAAAAGATAAACTATATCAACAATCCCAAAAAAAAACTATTTGTATATCACCATTGCTAATTGGAATGAGAAAGTGAAATAATTCTCATAAGATATTTGGTCTGATTTTATCTTTTTATCAAAAAATCTATTTAAATGGCTCGGTAAAATAACTCAATGAAACAAATATAAATTCAAAGACGTGTTATATTAAAATAAATTATGAGACGGTGCGTTGCACGTGCACTGTGATGTAGCCCAACATACGGCTCCTACAACAAGTGGACCAATGACAAGAGCAAGAGTCAAGGCTATCCATGATAAGGTGAATTCACTCCTATCTATTTGTGACCTTGACACTTCCTTGAATGGCTTGCTACTTCATTCCGATACCTTGTGTGTGCTCAACTATGATGGACTTAAAGACCCCTATGAAGACTCCCAAGGAAGCGCGGAAGATGGACAAGGATCGAGCCAAGATGATGAGGAAGAGGAAGACAAGAAGGAAGAAGAAACCCCAGGAGGCGATACTACCGCCGGGTTAAGCGGTACTACCGCCCCTGGCCCAGTCAGCAAAGTCACAACCCACGCCGGCGGTACCACCAGCGGCACCGGCAGCGGTACCGGTCGGTACCGGGGGCGTGGGATCGATCCCCACATCGGCGGTGCTACCGCCCCTGCTACCGCCGAAACTACACTTCGGGGCCTCCATCCGGTACCTCCAGCTACCGCCGCCGCGGTACCAGTTGGTACCGGGGGCGTGGGAAGCAGCGAAGGCTGCCCGCACCGGCGGTACCACCGGCTGGGCCAGCGGTACTACCGCCAGTGCGGGAGCAGTTCGGGCAGCAGACCCGTGTAACCTTATCCGTTCGCCTCGTTTTAGATCTAGACTATAAATAGCACTCCTTGGACTAGATCTAGGGTTAGACTATGATTTGAGAACTAAAGTAGAGCCTTGCTCCTTCTTTCCTCCTATGGAGATGAATCAAGGCCTCCACATGTGGAGATGAACCAAGGCCTCCTCTTGAGGAGAAGATCCCTGCGTGGATACCAAGGCTCCGCTTGTAGTTGCGATTACTTGCTAATCTTCCCTCTGTGAGTGGCTAGATTGGATTGGTTGGATTGACCAATTGGACAAACAATCCTAAGAGTAAGGTGTGCTTGGGAGAGGAGGATTGGGGGCTGCCCTCGGGGATTTGTTACCAATCGAGTCTTGCCGGGTTGCTACTTGCTATTTACCCTTGTGTGTTGATTTTCCCCTCTTTTGTGTTCGTCGTTCTTCGCATGTTCTTCGTGTTCATCGTTCCCTCCGCACAAATCCGTGAAAATCGGGACCAACCCGCATCATATGGTATCAGAGCTCTAGGTTGACACGGATTTGTTTTGTGTTTCCACCAAAATCCACCAAATTTTTCTTTGTTTTTGAGAAATTCGAAAATTTCCACCAAAAATAGCCTTGCCTTGATTCGAGCCGATCTGTCGATTCGTTGCGTTTTTGGTAGTTTTTGTCCATGGATCTGTTGCTTTAGGACCCCCTCCACCTTGTTTGCGTTCCCTAGCCTTAATTTTGCCAATTTCCCACGGATTCGAGGAAGTTTTGGAGCCCAAATACCCCCAAAATCGAGTCAAACTCGAGCAGATTCGAGCAGCGGTACTACCGCGGGTTAAGCGGTACTACCGCCAGGGCCAATTTTTCAGAAATTTTTCTTTTCCTCGGTTCGTTTTGGCATTTCCTCTTTGGTTTGAGTCCTTTCTTGGTGTGTCCTACGTCTACGACATCGACAAGCTTCCGCAGCACACATCATCAACGCCAAGCGACGACGCCACCAAGGACTCGACATTTCCCCACCACCATAATCCGTTGTGAGCCCTTCTTCCTTTCGTGTACCTTGACCTATCGGACTAGCTCGGTGATATTGCGAGGCATTGCACGTGTTGAGTGTTTGTCTTCAAGTATTGGCGAGTGTGTATCGTTAGAGAGCTTGGCACTAGCAAAAGAGAAGGAATCATCGTCAAAAAGCAAAAATCAAAAAAAAAAAAAAGAGAGAAAAGAAAAGAATCAAGTGGTGCCAAGTTCATCTCTTGTAGGTTGCGACAAAGCTAAACCGCCAAAGTGAGTGTGAGTGTTAACTCTTGTGCAAATCCGTTGCCCACAAAAAGCAATTGAGCTAGCGTCCTTCTTGTGTTGGGTGACATTTGAGCACGTAGTCTTCGTTAGGTTGTCTATCTTCGAGTGCTCGCCCTTTGGTCGCCCAACCCCATCATTCGCTTTTGTGTGTGTTTCTTGATATTTGTGGTTGGAGTTTCTTTGGTAATTTGATCATTGTGGATTTTCTCTACCTTTGACAATATACTTGTCGCGGGTTTGCTTGTTTCGTTTGCCACTTCATACCTTCCTATCCTCATAAGTGTGTGTGTTGGGTGTTAGAACCGGATACTCTCCTCTCAAGCCACATTATACTTGGGATATAGTTTGTCTTGGTTTTTCCTTACCACATATCTCACTTGATCTTGAGAAAATGTTTAGGGGAAGTACAAACGGAAGCTCAAGCTCGGATGAGGAAATCCATGGTGGAGTTCGCGGTGATCATGGCTATGTCACACAATCGGAGCTTGTTGGCATGCGACACTTTCTTCGTGATAACCTAGGACGCTTCGAGCGCCGTCTTCAAAATCAAGACAAACCTTCAACGACCGCATGCATGCTCAAGAAGCAAATATGGAGCGGTTGACCGAAGCTATCAACAACCTTGCCGACAACGAGCTTCTTCACACTCAAGCCGTACAAGAAGCACCTCAAGGTCGACACAAGCACGTCATGGACGTCATGAACCTCGACAAGAACGTCAACATGATCCAAGGCGCGACGCCCATGAACGACCTCCTCCTACGTTGAACAACCACATGATCTTCACGCGAACAATGCCAATGCGCATCAAGAACAACCTCACCAAAATGATGAACGTCGCGAACGCATACCATCACCACCACCGCAACAACGTGATCGTCATGACCCATTGGCTAATGACAATGGCGTTCCGGGTGCGAATGACTTTGGTGAACAAGGACGTCACCCCGTCATCCTCCAAGGCCACGTCATCAAAACCATGACAATGCGAACAATGTCGAACAACCCGTTCCTCAACAAGAGCTACCTCCTCAACATGCGCCTCGTCAAGAGCTTCCACATGATCGTCACAACACCAACGTTCCGAGTCAAGTGATAACGAGTCAAGCCAACACAATGGTGATGGACTCAATCGAAGGAGACGTGGACGTGCATTCCCACGTGGTGGCCATCGTGACGACTATGATGACTTGACCAACGTCCGCTTTGACATACCCAAGTTCTACGGCACAAGTGATCCGGAAGCTTACTTCTCATGGGTACTCAAGGTTGACAAGATCTTCCGCGTGCAACGCTTCTCCGACAACAAGAAGGTTGCCTTAGCCTCGATGGAGTTTGAAGAGTATGCCTCTTGTGGTGGGAACAACTACAAGATGCTCGCGTCGCTAACCACCAACAACCAATTGACACTTGGGTTGAAATGAAAGAAACAATGTACAAGCGCTTCGTGCCAAGCCATTACACTAGAGACTTATACAAGAAGTTGCAAGAGTTGAAGCAAGGTTTGAAGTCGGTTGACGAGTACTACAAGGAAATGGAAATCTCCATGATGAGAGCCAATGTCAACGAGTACGAAGAGCAATCCATGGCTCGTTTCATGAATGGCCTCAACTATCCATCAAGAAGATCGTGGAGTTCCAACCATATGCCTCTTTGGTTGAGCTAGTACATCAAGCTTCCAAGGCCGAGCGCCACGTGCTTGAAGAGCTCAAATACCTCAAGACAAAGGCATTCTTCGCCAACAAGCCTTCTTCGTCAACTCCTACACCTTCACAAGCTCTTCCTCAAGCGAACACTCGAGGTCCTCCAAGAGTCTCTACATCGACACCTCAAGCGCCTCAACCTTTCAAGAAAGTACCTCCCCTCCAAGGCGCCTCAAGGATCTTCGTCCGGCACAAGACTTTGCAATGCTACAAGTGCGGCGGACAAGGGCACAAATCTTTTGAGTGCACCAACAAGAAGGTCATGATCATCAATGACATGGGAGAGTATGAATCTATGAGTGAAGATGAGTACAATGCTTTGAACAAGGTCGCCACAATGCAAAGTGCTCAAGAAGAAGAAAGTGAGATATATTGTGATGGCGACAACAACCCTTCCTTGGTTGTGGCAAGAGCTCTAACCACCAATGTTCAAGTAAGAAGACCAAAGATGCAACTTGTTTCAACAAGAGCGGGAATCAATGGAAAGTCCATCAAGGTCATCATAGATGGTGGAAGTTGCCACAACCTAGCGAGCAAAGAACTTTGTGATAAGCTCAACTTGAAGTTCAAGAAGCACCCACATCCTTACCATGTGCAATGGTTGAGTGATACCGGAGCCGTCAAGATTCAACACATGGTGCAAGTGTCCTTCAAGATTGGAGCCTATGAAGATACGGTTGATTGTGATGTTGTGCCTATGAACGTTTGTCACTTACTCCTTGGGCGTCCATGGCAATTTGACAAGGGTGCTATGCATGATGGAAGGACAAACTACTATAGCTTCAAGAACAACGACAAGACCTTCGTCCTTCGTCCCATGACACCAAGTCAAGTCATCGCCGACAACGCCAAGACTATTGCAAGGGCACAACAAGATCGTTCGTCTAGTGAGATGAGTGGTGAGCGAGAGACCCACCATAAAGTGAGTGAGAGCCACAAGCCAAATGAGAGTGACACTTCAAAGAGAGTTCCCACAAAACTTACACTATTTGCCACAAAGAGAGATGAGGGAGTTGAGAGAGAACCCATCCACCCTCCACTATGTGCTCATATGCAAGGGTGAAGTTTCTATGACTAACACTTTCACAAACCTTCCTCCTTCTTTGTTGTCTCTTTTGAAGGACTTTGAAGATGTCTTCCCTCAAGAGTGCCACCGGGACTACCTCCTCTACGCGGAATCGAGCACCGCATCGACCTTGTTCCCGGCGCACCGCTACCAAACCGCGCTCCTTACCGCACCAACCCCGAAGAGACAAAGGAGATCGAGCGGCAAATACAAGAACTTCTTGCCATGGGACATATCCGCGAGAGCTTGAGTCCGTGCGCGTGCCCGTCATCTTGGTACCCAAGCACGACAACACTCTTCGCCTTTGCATGGATTGTCGCCCCATCAACGCCATAACCGTTCGGTATCGCCATCCTATCCCTCGACTTGATGATATGCTCGATGAGCTTTGTGGTTCCGCTATATTCTCCAAAATTGATCTTAAAAGTGGATATCACCAAATACGCATGTGTGAAGGTGATGAATGGAAGACCGCATTTAAAACTAAGCTTGGTCTTTATGAGTGGCTCGTCATGCCATTTGGTCTTTCCAATGCACCTTCTACTTTTATGCGTCTCATGAATCATGTTTTGCGTCCTTTCATTGGAAATTTGTTGTGGTATACTTTGACGACATCCTTATTATAGCAAATCTTTGGAAGAGCACACTTCTCATGTTGCTCAAGTTTTGTTGGTTCTTCGCAATGAAAAGCTTTATGCAAATCTTTCTAAGTGCACTTTTGCCACCAACAAACTTGTTTTCTTGGGTTTTGTTGTTTCTTCGGATGGAGTCGAAGTCGATGAAGCAAAATACAAGCAATTCGGACTTGGCCTTTTCCGATGTCACTTGAGGAGTTGAGACGTTTTCTTGGTTTTGCCGGATTTTACCGCCGTTTCATCAAGGATTTTTCCACAATTGCTTGCCCCCTCCATGAACTTACAAAGAAAATGTACCTTTCATTTGGGGCAATGCACATGATTTTGCTTTCAATGAGCTCAAACGGTTATTAACCGAAGCACCACTCCTTGCCCTTCCGGATTTCTCTAAGACATTTGAGATTGAATGCGATGCAAGTGGATTGGGCATTGGTGGAGTGCTTATGCAAAATGGTAGACCCATCGCATACCATAGTGAGAAACTAGATGGAGCTCGCTTGAATTACCCCATTTATGACAAAGAGTTATTTGCTTTGGTTCGTGTTTTGGATGTGTGGCAACATTACCTTCGTCCTAAGGAATTTGTCATTCATTCCGACCATGAATCCTTGAAATATTTGAAAAGTCAAACAAATTTGAACAAAAGACATGCTAAGTGGGTTGAGTTCATTGAGTCTTTCACTTTGTAATCAAATACAAGAAAGGTAAAGACAATGTGGTCGCGGATGCTCTATCCCGCAAGGCCAACCTACTTACACGTCTTGACATTAGTGTCTTGGGTTTGGATGAGATTAAAGAGTTGTATGCTACCGATGCTTTCTTTGGAGACATTTTCGCTCAATGTTCGGAGCACAAAGGAATTGGTGATTTCTATTTGCACAAAGGTTTCTTGTTTAAGGCTAACAAACTATGTATACCCGAGTCTTCGCTTCGTTTGGTCCTTTTGAAGGAATCTCATGGAGGAACACTCATGGGTCACTTTGGCCGCGACAAGACCTACGCCATGCTCGCCACCAACTACTATTGGCCAGAATGAAGCGTGATGTGGAACGCCTAGTTCGACGATGTTCTACATGTCTCAAAGCTAAGTCTACTCTAAACTCTCATGGTTATACACACCTTTGCCTATTCCACATCACCCATGGTCCGATATAGCTATGGATTTTGTCTTAGGACTCCCACGCACTAAAACAAACAAGGATTCCATCTTTGTCGTCATTGATCGCTTCTCTAAAATGGCACACTTTATACCTTGCAACAAGAGCGACGATGCTTCACACATTGCTACTTTGTTTTTCAGGGAAATCGTCCGTCTTCATGGTGTGCCAAAGACCATTGTGTCGGATCGTGACACCAAGTTCGTGAGCTATTTTTGGAAGACTTTGATGGCCAAGATGGGAATCAAGCAACTATTCTCCACCGCATACCACCCTCAAACCGATGGCCAAACCGAAGTGGTGAACCGAAGCCTATCTACACTCCTTCGTGTGTTGATCAAGCCTAACTTGAAGAATTGGGAAGAGTGCATCCCACACGCCGAGTTCGCCTACAATCGAGCACTTCACCGCGCAACAAAGAGAACACCCTTCGAGGTCGTCTATGGCTCCAACCCCTACACCGCGCTCGACATGCTACCACTTCCACTCCGTGAGCAAGTTAACATGGACTTCGACAAGCGAGCCGCTTACATGAAGAAGCTCCATGAGGAAACAAGAACTACTTGAGAAGCACAACAAAGACCATGCTACGAAGATGAACAAAACAAGCGCGCCATGATATTTGAAGAAGGAGACCTTGTTGGCTACACCTTCGCAAAGATCGCTTTCCGGATGCAAGGAAGTCCAAGCTTCACCCTCGTGGAGATGGACCTTTCAAGGTTATCAAGCGCATCAACGACAATGCCTACAAGATCGACATCTCCAACTCCAAACACTTGGTCCATGACACCTTCAACGTCGCCGACCTATCGCCATACCTTGGAACATCAAGCGATGAGGATGACCAAGAGTCGAGGACGACTCTTTTCCAAGGGGGGGGGGAGATGATGTAGCCCAACCTACGGCTCCTACAACAAGTGGACCAATGACAAGAGCAAGAGTCAAGCTATCCATGATAAGGTGAATTCACTCCTATCTATTGTGACCTTGACACTTCCTTGAATGGCTTGCTACTTCATTCCGATGCCTTGTGTGTGCTCAGCTATGATGGACATAAAGACACCCTATGAAGACTCCCAAGGAAGCGCGGAAGATGGACAAGGATCGAGCCAAGATGATGAGGAAGAAGAAGACAAGAAGGAAGAAGAAACCCCAGGAGGTGGTACTACCGCCGGGTTAAGCGGTACTACCGCCCCTGGCCCAGTCAGCAAAGCCACGGCCCACGCCGGCGGTACCACCAGCGGCACCGGCAGCGGTACCGGTCGGTACCGGGGGCGTGGGATCGATCCCCACGTCGGCGGTGCTACCGCCCCTGCTACCGCTGAAACTACACTTCGGGGCCTCCATCCGGTACCTCCAGCTACCGCCGCCGCGGTACCAGTTGGTACCGGGGGCGTGGGAAGCAGCGAAGGCTGCCCGCACCGGCGGTACCACCGGCTGAGCCAGCGGTACTACCGCCAGTGCGGGAGCAGTTCGGGCAGCAACCCGTGTAACCTTATCCGTTCGCCTCGTTTTGGATCTAGACTATAAATAGCACTCTTTGGATTAGATTTAGGGTTAGACTATGATTTGAGAACTAAAGTAGAGCCTTGCTCCTTCTTCTCAAGGTGTCTCTTTCCTCCTATGGAGATGAATCAAGACCTCCACATGTGGAGATGAACCAAGACCTCCTCTTGAGGAGAAGATCCCTGCGTGGATACCAAGTCTCCGCTTGTAGTTGCGATTACTTGCTAATCTTCCCTCTGTGAATGGCTAGATTGGATTGGTTGGATTGACCAATTGGACAAACAATACTAAGAGTAAGGTGTGCTTGGGAGAGGAGGATTGGGGGCTGCCCTCAGGGATTTGTTACCAATCGAGTCTTGCCGGGTTGCTACTTGCTATTTACCCTTGTGTGTTGATTTTCCCCTCTTTTGTGTTCGTCGTTCTTCACGTGGTTTTCGAGTTCATCGTTCTCTACGCACAAATCCGTGAAAATCGGGACCAACCCGCATCACACTGCCACTAGTAGTATAGATTAACCAACTAACTTTACCCCTCGCTCTAAAAAAAAAACTCAAACCGACTACATATAGCCTGTATTATTGGAGGCTGAGAGCACGCTAGAAATTCATTCCTTCTCTGCGAAACCTGCGCACCCCACCATTCCCTTGCCAAAAAACCCCCAACCGCCCCGGCCTCCCCACGTCGTCCTTGCCGCCGCGCCGCGGACGGCCGACTTCGACTCGACGGCCATGGTCGGGGATGGAGCGGACCGATGGGAGGCGTGGCCCGACGGCGCCGCGCGGTCATCCTCGTCGAGGGCCGTCCCCGTGGAGCGCGACCGGCCACACAGCCGTGCCCGCTCGGCCGCGCGTACGCGCTCTTGGCTTCCTCCCCCTCCTCCTACTTTCGCTGCGTACGGTCGAGCGGCGGGAGGGAGCGGCGTGCGAGGACGCTGGACCCGTGATCGACGCGGTCACCGACTCGGCGTCCATGGAGCGGAGCGCGACGAGGCGGCCACGGGAGGCAATGCGGCTGGTGATTTGGTAAGGGACGGCGCGGAGGGCTTCTCTGCGGGCGGGTGGCGCGTGAGGTCAGGGGAAGCGGCGGCGGAGTTGGGTGGAAGAGAGGGCGGGCGCCAGACACGTCTCCTCCCACGCCCAAGCGGAGGGACTTGTCCTCTACCCGATGGTTTCCGCCCGTCCACGGGAGGGAATCGGCTGCTCGGAGCGTGCGAAGCGGCGGCCGCGAGGACGGTTTGCGAGTTGGCGCTCCACCTTCTCATGGCGGTTTCGGTAGCGAGGAGCGAGGCTTGCTGCCGTCTGGGCTGGAGAAAGTGGTGGCTGCAAATGGCGGTGCTTCTGCCGCGGACTGGTATCCTCATACACACGCTTCAGTTGGGGATGCAGGTTTCTTTGGATACTTTGGAGCACGGAGTGGTAAATTGGAGAAGAAGCGGTTGGAATCTGTGACTGACGTTGTTGGTTTAGCTGCCTTGGTACCTGCACATGACGGTGGATCTTTGGCGTACGGGCAGTCCGCCACTGAAACTGTGGGGACTATGATGAACGAGCATGCTCTCGGTGGAGCAGTGGAATGTCAGGAATTGGAGGAGGGTGAGATTGCTGACACAGTGGAATTCGCGGAAGATATGATCAAGAGTGAGATCGCTACCAGTAAACCAACGGAGGGCCAGGGATTGGAGGAGGGTGAGATCGCTGACACGATAGACACTGTGGGAGCTATGAACGAGGATCTTTTGGATGAACCAGTGGAGGGCCAGGAACTGGAGGAGGGTGAGATCCCTGTCAGTGGCACCATTGTCACGATGGGAGTTATGAACAAGGATACTTTCTATGGATCATCGGCAGAGGGCCAGGAATTGGAGGAGGGTGAGATTGCTCCCCACATGGACATTGCAGAAGCCATGAACGAGGATACTTTGGATGGAGCAGTAGAGGTCCATGAATCAGATGAAGGTGAAATTGCTGCCACCATGGGCATTGTGGAGTCTGCGAACAAGGAATTTTCAGATGGAACAGTGGAGGTCCAGGAACTGGAGGAAGGTGTGATTGCTGCCACCATGGACATTGTGGATTCTATGAACAATCAATCTTTGGATGGAGTAGTGGTGGTTCAGGAATTGGAGCAAAGTGAGATTGCTGCCATGGACATTGTGGAAGGTACAAAGAAGGATACATTTGTTTGGCCAGCAGAGGTCCGAGAATTGGAGGGTGAGATTTCTGCCAAGGGGCATGGTCAAGAGCCGGATGATGGTGAGATTACTACAGAATCAGGCCATATCGCCCAACAGTCAGTTAATGTTACACCGCATGGCTCTACAAGCGGCATCATGAGAAGTAAGATAAGACTCACAGCTAGAAAAGCAGTCCGGCCACCTGTTAACGCAAATCATCTGTCACAGCGTCTGGATAGACCCTTTGTTACTACAACTGCTGCCATGAAGAAGTTCAAGGTAGCTGAAGCAAAACCTGTTCCCGTTAGCGCTTCCTCTTCATCCGCATCTTTCAGTGCAACTGCTAGCATGAAGAAGTTCAAGGCAGCTGACACTAAACCTGGTCCAGTTAGCCTTGCCTCTACATCTGCATTGGCTAGCAAGGAGAATCGTATATTCAAACCTCTGTTCATTACCAAGGAGAAACTAAAGGGTAAAAGGGCTGCCTACTTGGATGATGATTATATTTTGAAGGCACTTGCTGTTCATGAAGGAAAGCTTGAGCTGTGCCTTAGTGTTGATCCTCGTAGCAGGCAACATGCAGGACAGAATGCTGATCCTCGTAGCAGAGTCAGGATGATGTGCAGGAGATTTGAATTTTTATGCAGGTTCCTTGCTCAAGCTGTGAAGCGGGGTTCAACGCAGCTTCGGAGAGTTGACCTTGCAGCTGACCAAGTCATCAAGAAATTACCAGATTACACCAGACATGGGTCAATTGTGGGCAAAGTTGCTGGAGTTGAAGTGGGTGATGAATTTTTATTCAGAGTAGAGCTGGCCATTGTTGGTCTCCACAGCCCCTACAGGGCAGGCATTGACACCACTAGGGACACTGACGGTGAGCTTATTGCAGTGAGTATAGTTTCTTCAGGAGGTTATCTTGACGAATTTTCTAGCTCTGGTGAATTCGTATACACCGGCTCTGGAGGAAAAGCTGCCGGTGCCGATCAGGATGGGGATCAAAAGCTTCGGCGTGGGAACCTTGCCTTGAAGAACTGCATCACAAGAAAGATACCTGTCCGAGTAACTCATGGATTTAAGAGTCAAAATAGAGAAGAGGGCAGTCATTCCACAGGCAAAGAAATCTCAAAATTCATCTATGATGGGCTATATCATGTGATTGGTTTCTGGCAAGAAGGTATACCAGGTTCAAAGGTCTTCAAATACAGACTACGCAGGATTCCTGGACAACCACAACTTCCTCTGGACGTAGCTAAATGGCTGCGGAAATCGGTAGTGCATCCGCGCTGATATATCTCAAGGTACAAGGAGAAGACTCCCACCTGTGTGATCAGTAATGTTTGTAATGTGCGTGCATTCAGCCTTGGATAGATAGATTTAGTTAGATCTATCGGCTCTTTTCTTTTCCACTTTTGTACAGTTTTAAAACCAGAAAAATATATGCAGTAGAATGCTACAGTTTTCTGTCAGAATATTGTGCGTCCAGACAGTTTGTCCTGGTGAGCGTAAATCAGAGCTTAGAAGAGGCTGCAGATCAATGCTAGATGAATTGAGATTTAGACAGGAGATCATGCTACTGTCTGAGTGCCATCACGAGATCATGCCATGTACAGACTAGATCTTGAGAACTTCAGTCAATAATTAGGCACAATATTCTGCAGATGTTTAAATAATTGCAGATGGCTGTGTGCATCTTTTGTATGCAGAGGCCGGGGATCCGCACCCCCTTATCTAAAAAAAAAAAGTCAATAATTAGGCAGTGCAGCAATCCAGTTATTTTTTGGAGAAAGAGGGCCACAGCCCCGGTTCCATTTATAATGAAACCCCACCTACAACATTTAGTTTACAGTTCATCGGAGAAACTGCAGAGAGGCAGTCCCAGGATCAAGCAGCACCATACGAGGTGCAAACACAGTGCAGAAGCAAAACGAAAGCTACAGCAAGCTTTTACTAACTAGCACTGCGAAGCAAAATGCTAACATTCTCTCGCAGGAGAGGAGACGAAGCGAGATTTTTCCTGAAGCACAACAGCAAGAGTGCTTCAGGAAAACGTAAGACTGAAGACCTTAATGCAATACGCTGCTTCAGCAATCCAGTTATGGATATTCTAATTTATGCTTGTTATTAATTAATGCAATACTCTGCTTTAAGACTTGTAAACTTTTTTCAAAGTAGTGCAGTGAGCTAAAACAATATTGAATTAGAGACGGGCAGTAGCTAACCATCATAAAGTAGATTAATTGGAGACAAATACACGATGATTGGTGATATTACTGCCAATCATGTAAATACAGAAACGGAAGAATCAATTTCTGATATTTAAAATATTTTTGCTTGATCTTTTCATGCATCGATATTTATATTCGATTGGTATTTTGTGGAACTCAAATTTGTCAAGCATTGCTGATAGGTCTGTCCTCACAGAATGAACACCTCCATTTGTCTCAAGTTGTGACTTCATGTTATTTGGTCTTTCTATTTTGGTTGAAGTAAGCATTGTTAATAGTTCCTGGCATGTGGATTGTTCCTAATCAACCATGCTCTGGACCTCTGGTTTTTCAGCCCAGGCACTTGCAACTGAGCTCACCTTCAGCGCGTAGAGCAGTTTTGTACGGACCTTGTTCGGATTTTGCAATCTGTCTATTAACTCTGCAGCGACGCTACCTCGAAGATGAAGAAAGATATCACGAACGAGGCCAACATTTAAACAGAAACCTGAGGTTGGCTGCACAGAAACGCCATTTTGAAATACAACTATATGTGCCAAATACATGTTTTTGTACAAAACTGATAAGAGTTTACATGTCATGCAAAAATACACCACTATAAAAGAACCGAACACAAAATATACCAGCTGCTGGAGAGGAAAAAATCACTGTTTAAGATATATTCTGATATTATGATAAAGATGCCGATTTATCGCTTCTCCGTGCTAAGATAAATCGGCTGATATGCCGATAAATCTGTCGATATGCCGATAAATCGGCCGATTTACCCCTTATCTTGAGTCGACCGATAAGTTCTCGATAAGCGATATCCCCAACATTGGAAAAAACAGATTTGTCTCAAATCGTCTGTGTACTGTACATCTTTCTGTGACTGACGAAAATGCAGTTCTGTTGTAGTAAAGCTGCTAACTCGGCGCACATCCTATTAGCATCCTCCTCAGTCCCGTACAACGTTGAGGGAGAACATGGATAGCAGATTCGGAACTCCAGATATGATCGGACCATACACCTGCACAGTTACATCTTTGATCACCTAAAGATGACAAGTAACAGCTCATTTTCTTTTACAAGTGAGTCAACAAACCTGAGCGTTGTCATGAATCTGGGACAGAGGTACGGCTAGGAGCTTGAGGTTTCGTGGCACGATGAACTGGCGACGCATCGGCAGCCTAACCAAGAACAGCTTTATGCATTCCTTCACAAACAGTAGTGCAATAATATACACTCAGCCACGGTTAGATTTACAGTTAAGGGCGAGAGGATTGATCATAGATCGATCAGAATCAGATATGCGCGAGGGAGTAGAGTGAGCATGCTCGCCTTTGGTGCAGGTGGCAGATATGGAAATGGCCTGGCCTCGAAGTCGGATCTCCACCACATCCCAACGCACTCCCCGATCTAAGGTGTAAAAGATGGGGATCATGCTCGGTGTCAGGTTTAAGGCGGCGCAAAGAGTAGCGGTTACCTACCTGCCAGTCGTGGTCCTCGTTTCGATCGGCAGCCGATAGCTTGCTCGAAAGCTTGCGCTTCAGCCCTTGGACATCTGAAGCACAGTTGACAAGCTTGTCACTCCAAATCATCATACACTAGAAGGAATACTCGTGCGTTGCAAGAATTATTGATTGGATTATTTTTGTTCGATTACGCCTTGTATACATGTACCTTGCTCGGCACGCCTGAGGCGGCCTCCGGGGAGCAGGAAGGAGGAGTTCCTGACTTGCAGGAGCAGAAGGTGCGGGTGACCCGATAGCTCTACCACCAGGATGCCATGGACGCAGGTCCGGAGCCCGTGAGCCGCGAAGCTGCAGCAAACCAATCACGACAACCGGCGTAAGTATCTGTCGCTTGCTCCACGAATCGATCTCACTCACTCACCTGCCAAGAACAGAGCTGTGCAAGTGGGGGCAAGGAGAGACCAGGGTGCGTGCGCGGTCACCAATTATTACTGTAGTACAACTTACTTGGCCTTGAGGCGGAGGGCGCGGTCGGCGGCGGTCTCGCCGACGGCTGGCCGTGCGTCCTTGGCGCCGAAGTAGTAGCGGCTCAGCGGGTATATCTCCACCACCTGCTGCTCCCGCGATCCCTCCGCCGCCGCCGCTGCCGGCTCAGCTTCTACCGGAGCCATCTCCAGCCCCATGATGTAGCAGCAGCAGCGGCAAAGGAAGCAAGCGCGGCAGCCTACACGGCGTTTCTCTGCCGATTTTGGCTTTGGTGCTCTGCTCTGCTCTCTCTCTCGTTCTCTTTTTGAGAAGGTGTAGTTGCTTTACTCTCTTCTCTGGTCGGCCGGAGAAGAGATGGTGAGGGAAGTAGCCGAGCGGGAGGCGCACTACGTGGCGACGGGTGAACGAGTCGTAGCCACGTGGCGCGTCGGCGATTTGGCCGGCCGGCCGTCTCCGTCTCGGCTCCACGGTGACGGCAAACGGGCAAAGTTTGTCTGTGGGTATCGACTGCATGTGGGCCCAAGTTTTCTGTGGGCCAGGCGTGAACTTTCTAGCCTAGGTAGCTTGACTTGGGTGACCATTGGTTGTGAACTTGTAGTGGTCGGTCGAATGGGATGTTTGCTTCGAGGTGAACGACGAATGAGACGACTATCCCTATCTTCCGCGCATGTGTATTGGAAAAATATTTGGTGATACCACTACTTAGATGATATTATGATACCAGTTATAAAAATTCAAATTTGCAAGTGTCTACAAATTTCGAAAAAACATTGGGTGTTCATAAGACATGTGTTCACATTGCTTAAAATTTTCAGAACCAAATTCGAAATACACATGAAGAAGCAAAAAATACAAATTGTTGTGTAAATAGTGTCATTTTGTGATTTTGTTTTTTGTGACACTATTCATGTTGGATTTGTCTTTTTGTTTCTCTTTGTACATATGAAATTTGGTTATGCAAATTTAGCATTCGTAAACAAACATCTTATGATCACACACATATTTATTCCAGAATTTTTTGAAACGGAAGTACTCTGCATATGACGTTTGTGTGTATGATTTCAGTACGACACAACATCCAGCGGACTCGCTTGATTAGGCCTGATACATGGAAGGCCCATATGAAACGTCGTACAAAAATCGTACAGATTATGTCGTACGCATAGCAGCGCTCTTTTTGAAATGTGGTATCATTAGGGTGTAAACGAATAGGATAATTTCCGCACCATATTCGATTTCGAAACCATTTTGAAGAGTCCATATCCGGTTTTAAGGAATCCGCCGGATAAGGATATCCGTTCTGAACTTGACAACCGGATATGGTACGTCAAATGTCTAAGCCTAAAATATGGATTATCCAAAAATTAAATAGGATTATTGAAAGGATCGTATGACACCTAGAAGGGGTGAATAGGTGCTACTTCAATTTTAGTAGTTTTTCAAATTAGGCTTGACACAAAAGGTAAATTCTCTAGATATGCGACTATGGTGAATTTACCTATATGACAAGCTAGCAACTAAGCAAGATACACAAAGTAAAGACGGTAAATAAGGATAGTTGTAACTGAAAGTGTAAGCACGCGGAGACACGGATGTAATCCCGAGTTCCTCCTTTTTAGGGGAGTACGTCTCGTTGGAGGAGTGTGAGGCACCACAAAGGTCGATCTCAACGCCACAAAGGCTCACCCTATTCTCCGATGAATCGCACCACAAAGGTTTGGTTCACCTTCCACTATCGGAAACCTTCAAGGCGGATTCCGGAGCCTTTACAACAACGATCCGGGCACAACTGAAAGTGCATGTGTTGCCCCATGCGTGGTTTTGGTAATTAATGACAATCCTTATGGACTAATATTTGCATTGAGATATACTTGTAGATCTTGTCCATAGGAAAAGATTGGAGTTCATGTGTTGGACTCTAGAAGATTTCATGATGACCAAGGTTCCATCCAAGGGTTTATATGAAGAATGGTCATGTGAAGAGTTGAGCTTATTGCAAGCATGGCTTGGAAAAGAAGATTGAGTGAACTTCATGTTTATCTCCAAGCCATCATCTATATCAAGATAAGAAGATGAAGTGCAAGTGGATTCATGAAGACGGAGCTAAGCGAGGCTCCCCCATAATGGTGTATGGGGGAGTATTTGGAGAAGTCTTCATCAAGCATGAGCTAGCAAGCACAATCAAGAAAGGTGTTCCAACTTGAGGGATCAAGATCGTCATCATCTAGCTAAAGTGTAATGCGCAAGGCAAAGGTATGATCTTGATAGGTTTTCTATTTTACCGGTCTCGTGGTGTTAGTGGGAGACCGGGTTATAGGATAGACGGCGTACTATCAAGACGGGCTCTCAAGTGAGTAACTTGATCGCACCTTTGTGGAGAGCTCAAACCTTTGCATATTTGGCATATCATCTTTCTTGGTTCTTATTTGGTTTTTATTCATGTGAGAATTTAGAATTTGTGTTCATCTCCATACCAAGCCCTAGTTCATCAAAAACGGATTTCATTTGGATATCTTGTGGTGTTTTTGATGTTGGAGGTTTTACCGGTTCGTCTCTTGTTGAGAGGTCAATCTCTCCTCTTGTGTTATCCTCCTCACATGATGGACTATGATGTGTATATGCATGATCTTGTAGTGCTTGTGATTATCTTCGGAGCAAGCCCAAGATCATTGAAAACGGAGTCCAGATGGAAAACGTGTTGCGTTCTCGGTGTTGGAAATATTACCGGTCCTCCTCGTGATAAGATCCACACCTCCCTTGTGTGATATCTCCTCATCGTTATCTTTCCAACAAAGTTGGTTTCATCGCATTTGGATTTTTATTGAAAAAGATATGGATTTTAGAATGTTCTTTTCTGCGCAGGCCGGCTCCCAGGCCAGGCGCGTCGGGCTCCCTGTCGGCCCCCAGGCTGGCCCAGACCGGCTCCCTGGCCGGCTGTCTCAGGTGGCTGGCCGGCCCCCAGACCGGCCCAGGCCGCCTCCCAGGCCGGCTGTCTCGGGTGGCTGGCCGGCCCCCAGGCCGGCTCCCAGGCCGGCCTCCCTGCGCTGCACAACGGTCACTTTTTAGGGGAACCTATTTAAGGGGCTTTCTTCCCCAACGGTTCCCCAATCCTTTGAGCAAGTTTTTCTCCCCTCTCTCCTCCATTGTTGATCTTTGGAAAAGCTTGCCTTCCTCTCATTCCCTCCCATGATTCTTGCATATCTTTGAGAGAAATTGAGAGGTGATCTAGATCTACATATTCATCTAATCCATTCCTCCTCTAAGTGAGGGGAACCTAGTAGATCTTGATCTTGAAGTTCCATTTGTTGTGTTCTTCGTTGTTCTTCCTCTCTTCCCCCCCATAAGCATTAGTTGCTTGTGGCGGGATTCGAGAGTGAAGGATTTGAGCCTTGTGCTCTTGCCATTGCTTCGTTGCATCGGTTTGTGCTCTCCACGAGGATTCGTGGAAGTTGAAAGCTTGTGAACTTGTTACTCTTGGGTCTTTGGACCCTAGACGCCCGTGTGGTGGTTGAGACCCTTGTGTGGTCACTTGTAGCTGTTCGGGAGCCCCCAATCCCGTTGTGGGTTGTGCCCCAGATCATTGTTGAAAGGCTCCGGATTTCCGCCTCGAAGGATTCCGATAGTGGAAGGTGAACCAAACCTTTGTGGTGCGGTTCATCGGAGAAGAAGGTGAAACCTTTGTGGTTGTTGAACCATTGTGTTGGTTCACACCTCTCCAACGAGACGTACTCCCTTAACAAGGAGGAACTCGGGAATACATCCTCGTCTCCGCGTGCCTCGGTTATTTCTATACCCGAGCTTTTTTACTTATGCACTTTACATTGTGATAGCCTTCGTGCTTGAAGTATTCTATATTGCTATCACCTTGTTACTTGTCTTGCTTAGCATAAGTTGTTGGTGCACATAGGTGAGCCTAGTTTATTTAGGTTGTTGGCTTGTTATTTTAAACACCTAGTTTTATTCCGCAATTATCAAGCCTAAACCGGAAAAGTTTTAATCGCCTATTCACCTCCCCCCCTCTAGGCGACATCCTTGTCCTTTCAACAACCCACAAAAGGGTTGGGGCTCCCGAACAGCTACAATCTGTCACAAAGACAATCAAGTAAGTATAACAATGAGCTAGGTTTTCCCAAAGGAAATCCTAGCAAAGGGTCCCTCAAGTGAATGTGGGGGAAATGAAAAACGGCTCGGTGAAGATGTAGATCGGGGCCTTCTCCTTCAATCCTCCAAAGATCAACAAGATTGGGTGGAGAGATTGGGAGATCTAGCAAATCTTGAGCTTGCAATAATGATGTCTTCAAGTTTGGTCAAGCTAAGTGGCTGGAGGTAGGTGGAGGGGTATTTATACCCCTCCAGATTTCTGCCCGTTAGAGTGCAGAGTTGACCGGATATTCCGGTATAAGTGAGGCTCGGATATTCCGGTCCACCGGAATTTTCGGTGTCATGAATCGGAATTTCCGGTAACCTCCAGCAGCTGCAGCTTCAGGTCCTTAGCAGATTTCTTTGACAGAACTTCTGGACCGGATATTCCGGTGTCACCAACCGGAATTTCCGGTGACCTCCAGCACCTAGGGATTTTTTTTTGAAACCTTATACTGCAGGGGAGCCCCCCACAGCCTCACTTTATTACCACTGTACCAACATAATTACAGGAGTATTTACATTACTTACATTGTAAAACTAGTGTAGACTATCTAGCCATGATGACAGTGAGGTATATACAGTATCCTTTACCCTATACTTAAGCAGGGTAATCTCTTGGAAAAAACAAGCTTTCCAGCCTCGGAAAGTTGGTCGAACATTTTTAAAAATCCAACCATTGCGCTGCTTCCATATGCCCCAACAAGCCAGGATAAGCACCTCTGAGAAACATGGTCCTGTGAAGTTCTTCTTCACTAGCAATAACGTTTCATTAGTGCTTCCCGGATGCCACGGTATCTGCAGATAGTTCCAGATGCGTGTGCTGAAATTGCAGTTGAAGAACAAGTGCCTCCAGTCTTCACGCTGTTGTGTTGGGCACAAAACACAGTTGTGATTATCAGTAACATTCCATTGTCGTCGAAGTAACATGTCTTTTGTGTTGATTCTATCATGCAACACTAGCCAAGCAAAGAATTTGTGCTTTGATTGGCATTTACTTTTCCAGATCCAGAAGGAGGGAGCATCAGTGGGGATGTGTTTAAAGTGTTGTTTATAAGCCAGACTTGGTTTATATTCTCCCTTCCCAAGCGTGCATATCCACGCATCATCTTTTCCATCTTCCAGCAATGTATCTTGTAACAATTGCTGCACTGTCAGAAACTCCTCATGCGCCTGCACAGATAGAGGCAAGGAGAAATTCTGCAACCAATTTTCTGAATTCATGAACTCACTGACCGACTGCATTTTATCCACTGCAAAAGAGTACAGTCTCGGATATGCTTCTGCCAGTTTTGTGTCCCTCCAAAGGTCAGTCCAAAAGAGAATTGTGTGTCCATTTCCAACTTCACATCTTGTTATGCTTCTATATGCGTCAGCTAATGCAAATACCCCTTTCCACCAGAAAGAACCAGACAGCACCACCGCATGTGGAACAATATTGTAGTAGTATGTATTCTTGATCAGTTGGACCCAGGGAGTTTTGTCATTGTTATAAAATTTATGATGGTGCTTTAATAGCAAAGCCGAGTTTTGCTTCTTCAGATCAATTATGCCCAGACCTCCTTTATTCTTGGGTTTACATATCATGTCCCAAGCTGCTAAAGAATGTACTTTGTCTTTGTCTTTTTTCCTCCACAAGCAATGTCTCCGAGGTCTATCAAACATCTCAATTAACCCAGCAGGTAGTATCAAAGTCAGCATGAAATAGGTGGGTAGAGATGATAACACTGAGTTAACCAAAACCAGTCTGTCTCCATAAGAGAGAAAAGATGATGTTGTAGATAACCTTCTCTCCACCCAATCAATCAAAGGTGACAATTCTCGGATTGTTGGCCTAGTGGTGCCCATTGGGAGTCCCAGGTAAGGAAACGGCATAGCCCCAACCTGACATTGGAAAACTGCGGCAAGACTAGCTGCCTCCTCTGGTGTTACATTCAATGGAATCAAGGACAATTTATGATAATTTATTTTAAGGCCAGTGAAATCTGCATATTGTTGCAATATTTCCTTGAACACCAAGAGGTCTGACTGGTCTGCAGGCAAGACAATTATTGTGTCATCGGCATATTGAACAATTGGGTACTTGTCCTGCCCTGGAATTGGAGCTGACAGTATCCCTTCTTGATATGCCTTATTGACCAGAGATTGTAATAGATCAGCTCCTTCGACAAATAAAAGGGGCGACAACGGATCTCCTTGCCTGACTCCCCGTTTGCATAAAAACGGTTTACCAGGTATACCATTCAGCAAGACAGAGGATGTCCTAGATGTGAGAGTTTCCTTTACCCAATCAAGAAATTTTGCAGGAAATCCTTCTGCTTTCAGAATATTGATAATGGCATTGTGATCAAGAGTGTCGAATGCCTTTTCAAAATCTATCTTTAGGATGACTATCTTCCTTTTAGACTGCTGACATTGGAAAATGAATTCAAAGGACCAGGCAAGACAGTCTTGTATGGTTCTCCCCTTGAGAAAGCCGTATTGATTAGCATGGATAGTTCTCAGGATGCTCTTCTGCAACCTATTGGCCAGTAGTTTAGTGACAAACTTGAGGCACGTATCAGTGGGTGATATAGGCCTGAAATCATTCACTGTCTCCGGGCTTTGATTTTTTGGGACAAGTGTAATATGAGAGCCGTTGATGCTTTGAAGAGAAGATGTGCCAGCATGAAAATCATTGCAGAGCTTGATAAAATCCTCTTTTATTATGTGCCAACATTTCTTTAGAAATAGGCCATTGAAGCCATCCGGGCCAGGTGCTTTGTCAGTCTTCATTCCTTTAACAATGCCCTCAAACTCCTCTGAGGTAAAAGGAACCACAAGATCTTCAAGATCATCCACAGGATGTAATATTTCTGACAAAGAAATTGCATTTGAAGTCAGAATAGAGACCCCCATTCTAGTCTTGAAAGTATGCCAGAATGCATTTGCCTTTGGTTGGTGATCCACCATCGGAACACCATCGCTATCTTTGATTTCAGAAATAATATTATGTCTGTACCTTTCTGTTGCCTTGGCATGGAAAAATTTCGTGTTTTCGCCCCCAAGTTGCACCCATCTTATGGTACAGCGTTTGCGCCAATATTCAGACTGAATCCATAGCAGCCTTTTTAAGTGAGCTTTGACAATATTTCTGAAATTGAATTCTGGTCGAGTAAGATCTCGTTCATCCTCGAGTTGGTCAAGTATAAATATAACCATGTTAGTTTTCTCAATTAAGATCTTGATCTGTGACAGTGATCGGCCCCATCTTTTCAATTCATATCTGAGATTCTTCAGTTTTGCTGTAAGAACACCTGCACTGGTTGCAGCATATACAGGCTGTTTCCAAACTCGCTCCACCAGATCAATAAAACCAGGCTGACTCACCCAATGATTTTCAAACCGAAAAATTTGAGCCTTGGGTATTGCTGTGGATATGCTGACTACACAAGGAACATGGTCAGAGGTGGACTTCCCAAGTGGATGAACCAAGGTATTTGGGTATTTTATAGTCCAGCTATAGCTGGTGAAGAACCAATCTAACTGTTCCAACAGCAGTTGATCTTGCATATTTGACCAGGTGAAGGCTCTTCCTTTCAAAGGAAGCTCAACGAGTCCCAGGTAACTGATTATCTCATTGAAAATGAGTATATCATTCATGTTTGCGCCTGGCCTGGTTCTATTTTTTGTTGATCTCATGAAGTTGAAATCTCCAACCAGCAGCCAATTTTCATGTGCAGGGATATCTAGATCATGCAACCACTGGACAAACTGATCCCTTTCTTGCCCTCTACATGGACCATAAACATTCACAAGTGTCCATGACTCTTTGTTATGCTTTGAGGTGAAAGACATACGAATTGCAGATCTTGTGACTTCAAGCACCTGTCCCTCAAAAACAGAGCTATTCCACAAAACTATCAATCCACCAGAAGCTCCCACGGAGGGGGAAAATACAAATCTATCAAATCTTTTGGGGCAAAAACTTCAGATGAAGGAATGGTCAAATTTTTCACATTTTGTTTCTTGTAGACAAATAATTGCACACTGACTTTCATCAATTTTGTTATATACCAGCAATCTTTTATCTTTATCATTGAGTCCACGAACATTCCAATCAAGCACTTTCCAATCTAATAACCATATTGGTGTATTATCCATTTAAAACATAGAGAAAGTGTATTTTATCAGACTGACAAGGATAACCTGCCAGGGCATGTAACAGTCCACAACAAAGAATTGAAACTGTAATGTCATTGCTGTCATATTTGTGTAACATCTGTTCTGAACACGGACCCAAGCATGTGTTTACAATCAGGAGGGCCTTAACAATCATCGGAAACTTCACTTGGCTTGCTTGCATCCGGATCGGCCACAAGCCTTTCCTCAGTCATCTCTGCATCCGCTATCTCTAGTGCACGACCCACACGTTGCATCACATGGATAGGAGTATGCGGTGTTACATGCTCAGCATCTTCCTTGGGCTTTGAGGATCTGGGTTTCTTTTTAGGTGTAGGTTTATCTCGCATGGGTTCAAGTTTGAAACCATTTGCCTTGGCAGACTGCCTAGTGCTCCTTCTAGCCATATTGTCCACAGGTGGGCCTTGCTGCTTTCTTCCTCTCTTCCTTGGTGGAATAATTGCTTCTGGTTCCTCTGCCACTGTCAGCTGAACTGTTGTCGAGAGCTGCATATCAGAACTGTCCAGTTCCCGTGTCTGATCAGTCTGCATATCGTTATCAAAGATAAGCTTTCTAGCTGTACTCTGTCACTGCTCTTGCTCTCTGTTTGTCACCCGTATGAATTTTTTGCCTGCCAGTTTTCCAAAAGCCATCGCCCAATCTCTCTTTGCAAGTGAGATGGAGGTGAGAGCGGCTAATGGAGGGAAGGTCATATAGGCACCAACTGAGTTGCTCATGATCAAGGGTATCAGCTTCTGAAACCATCTATCCCACTTCATGTGAGGTGGCAACTCCGGACCACAGAACACATTCTTGCACTCATGCCGCAGCCAAGGCCATTGTGTTATAACAGTCTTCTCCATACGCATCACAGCTGTCACATCAGCAAACTGGATTATGTTAACTATCACCTGGTCTTGCTGTTGGTTGGCAGAAAAGTCTGAATGATTTAAAACCACTGAACCCGATTCTTGAATTTCAACAGGATCTTCCTGCATATCATTTTCTTGCATCTCTTCCTCTGGTTCCTCAGGCAAAGGGTGAGGGTTACCATCCATTGGCATTGGGTCCTCATCAGCTGAAAGAACTTGATCAAAGTTTGCACTGAGGATATAACAGGGAGCAGTCCATGATTCTTTAATGTCCCCAAGGTTACTGTAGTTGCCAAAAACCACATCTCTTGGGACAAGTTGGGGAGAGGTAAAAGTAGCATTCACCATGGTACGATCTAAGGCTCCATCAATGTGATGCCAATGGTGTAAACGACCAAAAGTTGATATCGCATTGGAGATATCATGATCGTTCCTGTAATCTAAAGGTACGCCTAGGAACATAAGCCAACCAGTCCTACTACCCTGCGTGGCCTTATGGATTTGAGTTCTATCATCATGATTGACAAATCTAACAAAAACTTCATTGGCAATTTCATAGGGACCGTTCTGAACCAGAGCAGACCGAGCAGCAGGGCTACGCATCTCAAACATACCTATTCCAAACAGGCAAGGTTGGGCATCTACCACAGTGCTTCTGAGCTGCTGCTAGACATGATTCCGAACCTGTTGTCGCCAGAACTGCTCCTCCTCCGGCAGCTGCGCCGGCTCAACTATCGCCACACAGAAGGCTTCATGGGTGCGGGGCGGGGCGACATTGGGTGTGTAGAACGTGTGAGGAAGGCGAGTGGGGCCGCCATTGATGATGTGGAAACCATCAGGCACCCATCTCGCTGGGTTGAGCTCGAAAGTCGCCATGTCCGATTGATTCAGTGGCGGTGGAGGGCTTGGTGGCGGGTGGGGTGGATTTGGGGTTGTGCTGGGTGGGGCAGAGGACGTAGAAGCTGTATCGTCTCCCTTTTGTAAGCTCGAAACAGGGGAGTTTGAGACCGTGTCTAGCACGGTTGGAGTTGTTTTCTTAACTATCCAAATTTGTTTGGGAGACTTTCTTGCAAAACAATCTTTCTCAATATGGCCTGAATGGAAACAACCTCGGCATCGAATTCTTCTGGTGCATTCTATTGTCGTGTGTTTCATGGTAAGACAGCGTCCACACTTCCAAAACCGATATGCTATATCATCAATGACTTCTTGCAGACCACCTAAGTCTTGGGTGGGCCTATCTGGGCTTGAGTGTTGCGCCGGCCCATGACTCGAATCCGTATTTGTCGCCACAGATTTCTGGACCTGTTCCGCAGTTTCAGTCAGCTCCTTCTCTGAACCTATCAGCTTTTGTATTTCAGGTGGAACAAAATAACCAAAAGAGATGACAGGAAGGGCTTGTGATTGATACATGGTCTGTTTAAGCGGTGACCGCTTCTTGTTAGGATCTTGATATCCTTTGCAAGCATCGTAGGCAATGGATTCAGCAAACACTAGCTTCCGCTTAGGCTTATCTGCATTTCTGATGATGGATTTGGGCACACTAGACTTTAAAGCTTGCATTCCGAGCTGTGTTCAGCGCTTGGATGGACTGACTAGAGTCCATTCCTCCCTCCACTCTTGCTGCCAGTTATAGAATTCTGTCTTCCAGTTTGGTCCTCCTCGACCCCAGAGCTTGAAATGACATTTAAACTGTGTGCAGCTATATGATCACAGATTATAAACTTCAAACCCAACTTTCTTGGATGAGACATTGAAGGAGAAAGTGTGATCAGAGAGTATAGCAACTTTAAGTTTGTCACTAGGACCTCCAATGGCTGCTTCTAGAGCGATGCCGACTGATTCATCAGTGAGTTTGAAACTAGCACGTCCGAAAGATACTACCATTGTGAAATGACCAAACTGCAGTGTAGGGTATACATCTATGAAGAACTTTCTGCGGATCTGCTGTGCAAACTTGATGCCATGAGAGAAGTCCAGACCCTTTGAGACTGAATCTCTAAATACTGACAGACTGCCATCCGACTTGTCAATGCAATTCAAATTCAGATCTTCATCCGTGCCAGTATTTTCAGGTTCCATGGTTGTCACAACCATTCTTTCTTCAGATCCAGGGTTTTTGGCCAGCGGAGATGATTTCCGACAGATGCCTACCGTGGTGAAGTGAGTTGGGAAATTTACCTTGGATCCAACGTCGATCAGTTCGCCATGCCGAAGGGGTCGGCCAACCAGAGAGATGCCCCTCGCGTCCTTCAGGGTAATCCAGTCCTTCGCTGCCCACAGATGCAGCTCGCCATCGTATGCCTTCTTACGTCCTCGATCTAGGTCTTTGGTGGTGTTGTATGACACCTTCCAGATCCACGAAGGGGGGATCTTCGGTGCCATGGTGGTTTTGGGTGGTGGGGAGAGGGTTGATTGGATCGGAAAGGAGATCTGGCCACCGGAGAGAGGTGATCGCCGACGTCTAGGTTACCGTGGTGGGGGGTTTAGGGGAGTCACCTAGGGATTTTGGTCCTTATCCAAAATCTTCGACGAATCTTCCGGACAGGATATTCCGGTGTCCAGTACCGGAATTTCCGGTGAACTCCAGCAACATTGTGAGTTCATTTCTTCCTTCTTTTTGGTGTTGATGCACAAGTAATATACTACTAAGACCTGCATCACTTAACACCTAGTCAAATGTTCACTAGTGTTGTTAACTAACACACAAAACATAAGGGACTAAATATGCTCTTTCAATCTCCCCTTTTTGGTGTTAGATGACAACACTAGGATTTGCAATAAAATTCACAACACTATCATGTTCACAACAAAAATGGAAAGATCTCCCCCTACATGTGTGCATATCATTTTATTTGCCTTGGAATACAAATACACACATACGGAGGGGAAACGTCCAACAATATATGTCCAACATGATATAAGCAATAATTGCACAAAATGAGACACATCCAAATAGATTGAGATTTTGAGATTATACCTTGTGCCGAGAGATGTAGCATATATAACCATGCACAATACAATACAATACAATACAATACAATACAATACAATACAATACAATACAATACAATACAATACAATACAATACAATACAATCTCAACCATAGATAAATCTGAAATCCATAGTCTCATACAATACCATAAGCACACATAATTCATGACACAAATAGCAAAGAGGTAGCTCAAACAAGAACAACAAGCAAATAGAAACAAATAGACACAAGCTCTCAAAGAATAGTAAAAGCATATGCTTGTGCCCAAAACCCATGCAAATCTCGTAAACTAGATACTAATTCTCCCCCTTTGGCATCGAAACACCAAAAAGGGAAGAAATAGCAATGCTACGTCCCAAAGAGAATCACTCGTCGGGCTCCTCGTCGGACTCCTCGGTTGCATCCCTATCTTGCTCGGCCTCGGACTCTTCACCATTATCCTCATACTCAGCCTCAGAACCTTTAGACTCATCATCATCATCACGAGAAGGAGCACTAGCTGAAGCAGAATAAGCAAAGGCAGCGGAATCGCAGTCAAGAAGATCCTTCTCCATTTGGACCCATGGAGTCTGAGCAGTCTCGTTCCACTTCTGATAAGAAAGAGTGGCACAAGGGGCCTCCGAAGGGCCGCGGGAAAGTCGAGAGAGGATGTCCTGACCCTGAACATAGGAAGCATACTGGCTCTTGCAGATGTCACCATGCATGCAAAGGATGTACTTCCGGAACTAGTTCAGTTTCTTGATCTTGGGGCAAGAGAGGAAGCAGCGGGCTGACGGTGTGCCCCACTAGAACAGGCATCTCTCATGAAGGAATCACGAGAAGGGGCAGTAGCAGCAGTTCTAATCACAGCAGCCTTCACTTTCTTGTTGTAGACCTTCTTGAAATAGTGAGATTCCACTTGCTCACGACGGAAATCATAGGATATGCAAGTCTTCTTGATGAGAATCATGATAAAGGGAGCATAAGGAATGGTGTGCCTACCCATTAAGGCCTCATGCATCTCATTGTAGATATAGTCCATGGCATCCACAGTGAAGTCACGGTCGGGATCTTCATTCTCAACACATTGTTTTGCAAGAAAGAGCAAGTTGACAAGCGGGCTAATGATTGAGTCATTGTTACCTCCGCTTGGTGCAATGAAGGACAGAAAAATGAGCCCAAGTTGATCATTGAAAGGAAGAAGTCCTTCAACTTTCCCAATTACTCCACCGGGACCATACATGTCTCTCGTAAGCTTGTTCTTGTTGAACTTCTCAACAGAGTGCATGCGGTGGCCAAGAGGAGGATGCTCATTAAAATAATATCAAAGAAAGCGAGCAAACTTCTTGAAGCTAGAGGTGCAAAAGGTTGACCCGATCATCTATTTGAGAGTCTTGTTGATGTCATCCTCAATTACAAGAGTGGAGAAAAACTGCATCACCAAGGGCACACTGTAATTACATTGTTGTTCCATGAGAGTGACAAGACCAAAAATTTCAATGACTTGGGCAGCGAGAGCAAAACTTGGCTTGTCCTCGAGAGCTTGAAGCTTCATAGGAGCATTGGACGAATGGGATTCTTGAATGAGAGAAAAACATCATTGTAAATGAAGAGTTGCTCCATGCACCAAAACTGGGAATCCTCAATCTCCTCATCCCTTTCTACCTTGGTATACCAATCTTTCTGATGAACTTAGGCATAGTCAACGCTGTTCATTGTCTTGTAGCTAGGCCTTGTTTCCTTGCCCTTTTTCTTCTTCTTTGAAATGGATGGAGTAGGCTTAAGAGAAGCTTTCTGTGCGAGATTTCTCACAGCCACTCTCTCTTGCTTCTCAGCAGCAGCCTCATCATCACTTGCACTTTCGTTGGGGTAGGAGGGACGCTTGCGAGAGAAAGTCTTGAGAGAAGCCCCACTCGAACCACCTGTGAAAAAGAAGAATAGATAGGAAGCACAAGATAAGTACACACAAGTCGCCGGACAGGGAAAGATGCAAGATACATTAGGAGAGTAGCAACATGTCGATACTCCTTAGTCCTAGGCAAATCAGCAAAGTTCTGAACTAAAACTGTCAAAACCGAAAATTCCGGTCTGAACAGAACCGGAATATCCAGTCTGAATTTTTCAGAACATTGTGATTCGAATCCTAGGTCTAAAAGTAGATCAACTACAATTCCTACTCGCCTAATGTCTCTAGCATGTAGGAAATGACCAAGGGAACTCCTACCACCTAGTAAAACACGTATAAATCGCTATTGAGCAAATCTAGATGGGGCATCCAAGATTTGAAAAATAGGGACTTACCCTCGTCCATTGAGGAAAGCACTTAGAGGAAGAGGTTCCCCGAGAGGAGGAGCACCAGATCCGGCCGGGGCCGGAGGTTCCGGTGGTGGGAGTCGCCGGAGAGGCGGCAGAGACGGCAGGCGGCGGCGGTGAGGAGAGAGGAGGCCGGGGGTGGAAGAAGTGCTCTAATGAGCCCTTCACCCCGACCTGCCCAGTATAAGGGACAAACCGCCCAGGCGAATATTTCGGTCCTGACTTGGACCGGATATTCCGGGCCATCAGAAATTCCGGTGCTGAGCACGGAATTTCTGGCCTACTTAACCCAAACTTCCACATATTCAAAACATGACTTGTGTGCAAAGATTGGAGGTGTCTTTAGGTAGGAAAGGCATGGGGTTTAGATTACCAAACTGTGATTGGTACTTCACACTCGTTCTTGCAAGAATCAAACATAAAGGCCAAAATCGAGTGTGTTTTCCATAAAAACGAGATCGAACAAGAAGAATCAAAGATTTTCAATGAAGATCCAAATAAGAACCAACTCTTAGCAAAGAAGAGGGCGGTGGCCTAGGCCACCATGTATGAGTTTGTGGCGTGACACCACGAAGATATATCTAGGGTTCACAACCACTACTCGTCATTTTAAGCTCACAATGTCAACAAATGAAAGTAGAGAGACAAATGAGGTATTACTATCGGCATAATGGGGGGAGGGATAGTCCAATGAATTAGGACCGCACTCCCCCTATGTCCATGCCTACACCTAAACCAAATAGATAGTCAACATATAGGTGTGTATGCAATATAATCAAGTCAAGCTCCTTGAATCCACGATATTTAGTTCATGCCGCAAATAAGTGAATCTTGCTTCATCAAGTGGCTTCGTGAAAATATCGGCAAGTGATACGTGCATTTTATATCATCATTTATACAACTTATATTATCATATTAGAATGTTATTGGCATTGTTATATCATTGTTTTTACATGTTTTAGATGATTTATGGGACTTTCATACAAAGTCCCTATTTTTGGTATTTAATTTCTGGGAGGCAGAAAACCTCCTTTTTCTTGTTTTTAATGTTTCAGGAGCTACAGGGACCCAAATAAAAAAGGAAAATTGCACAGCTGGTTTTTCATCGGAGAACAGCAGTGGGAAGAAGATCGAAGGGAGGAGAGCCACGAGGCCCAAAAGAGGGGGGCCCACGCGGCCAGATTCTTTGGCCGCGTGGGGCCCATCATGGAGCCTCGGGCACTTCCTCGCTCGGGGCTTTTTAACACGCCTTCGTCTCGCCCGAAAAGTTACGCCCTAATTTTCCCAAGTCCATCCGAGGCCGCGGCGGCGGCGAAACTCCTGATTCCCTCCGAGGGGGGTCAGATCCTGCTGCTCCGGAGCTCCGGAGAAGGGGGAAATCATCGTCATCGTCATCACCTCTCCTCCTTGGCGTGGGAGGAGGCCTCTACATCATCACCATCACCAAGACCAGCACCATCTCCATCATCATCTCCGTGATCCACTCCGTTCCCCTCGTAGTTTGAGAGTTGCTATACCCTAGATACTTGTCTTGTGCTACTATTCATGTTTGTGATTGAGTACTTGTCATTATTTGGTGGTGAAGTTATATTTTCAGATTGTGTTGTACCACTTATGCCACTGAATATCATTATGTTTGCACGTTGTGAGTAGTTCCCGTATGTTCCTGAGGGCATAGGATGAATTGGCAATGATTTTATATGACATGTGTTGGTATTTTGTCTAGTGTTTATCTTTTATGTGATTCTATGATGGTGTTGTGCGAACGTCGACTGCACAACACTTCACCTATATGGGCTCATAGGAGAACACCGTAGTGTAATGAATTGAGGAGACTTGGGGGACATGTAAACCTGAGACCGAGTCATGAAGTTATTATGAGGGTATTAGTATCGGGGACCTTAGAGTGTAATGCTATGGTGGGACTTTATGTCTTAATAATTCTTGTGCAGTCATTTACTTGGCCACATGATCCATCATAAGGGGTTTAGTTTATTTATTTAGCTATACCTAAAATGGCTCCGTCCAAAGAAGATTAAAACTTGACAAGATATTCAACGTGTTGTTTAATAAATCTCTATGCCTAGCATATCCATGCCGCCCTCGGGAACGTTTTCCACATATAAGTTACACATCACTTGAGCTTGTCCTCTTGCCACATAGAGGATTGGGCTTTCTCTCTTTGAGAGCTTTACTTGCTACATTTATATTTGCATTTTACTTCTTGCAACTATACAACCAAAAATACCAAAAACACTTGCATCTTTTATTGTTTTATTTATCATCTTGCTAACCAATACCTTCAGCTCCTCGTGGGTTCGACAACCTTTTCTAATTGAAAGGTACTACAATTGATCTCCTGCACTTGGGAGTCATCAAGATACTTTTCTGGCGCCGTTGCCGGGGAGCGTAGCGCTATTGGTAAGAAGTTTGGTAAGGAAACTTGAAAGCTGAATTTTATTTACTGTTTTATCTCATTGTTACTATGGCATTTATGAATCGTGCCTCGCTGCATCTTGCTTTATATGAAAGTGCTTATGCCACTACTCCTAAAGTGGTTGAAACTACTGTGTCTGAGGTACCTAAAGTGGGATTTAAAATTCCCATTGGTCATGTTAAAAGAGTTATGAAAAATCCATTTACAGGGATGGAACTAAGTCTGCACGTGAACACTGGAGACAATTGAAGACATATGTGGTTATTTAGACTTCCTGGTATTTCTGAGGATCAGGTAAAAAGGAAGCTATTATATTTGTCTTTATCTGGTAATGCTCGTATTGGTCAGGTCTTTGGATGAAGAAGTCATATTGAATGGAGTATTTGAGGAAGGTTTTCTTTCTTAAATATTTTACTCCTAAAGAAGCTTATGAGAACCGCTGCTATATATTTAATTTCTGGCCACATCTGGGAGAGAGTATTACTCAAGCTTGGGGGAGGTTAAAGGAACTCCTTCGCAAGAATCCTTGTCATGATCTTACAAGGAAAATTATATTGATAAACTTTTATGTGAGGCTACCAATGAACAAAGGAATTCTGGATAATTCATCTGGTGGAAGTTTTACAAATAATACTGAAGAAGAAGCATGGAATTTATTGGAGACTATTTCTGAAAAACTGTCATTGGGATCTTGATAAAGGTAATGAGCCCTATTTGACTATGGATATTCATGTGTAGAGAACTTCTCTACTTCTATTTGTTTAAAAATCTGAGTGATATTTTGGTCTTGATCCTTATGTTATAATTGAGATAGCTAAACTTTTGCTGATCATATTGTGTTCCTAAAAGTGGTTTGAAGTTTATGTTGAACCTGTTAAACAATCTATTGTTGTTCCTAAAGTTATTAAACAGGTAGAACCAGTGTCATCTGTGACAATTGAGGAGTATGTTGAACCACCTCCATATCCAAACCAAGTTAAGGAGAATTTACTTATTGCTGTTACTAACAAGAGTAAAAGAAGATGTTCTCAGCCTTATGAACAGGTGGAAGTCAACAGTCAAATTTCATTATCAAACAATTAAATGAAGAAGACCCTGTTGATGTTTATTATGTGAAGATGCTACTAAAGTCATAAAGGTAATTCGGCCAAGTTGGTAACCTGTTATATCATGCTCTATTGGGACTTCAAGTTATCATGGTTATGTGATATTGGAGCAAGTATTAGTGTCATTCCATATTCTCTTTATCTTGAAATCAAGCCTGATATTGATCCTATCATTATGGAAGAGACAGGTATGACAATTCAACTTGCTAATAAAGATTATATTAGTCCATTTGGAATTGTTAGAGATGTTGAAGTATTGGTTGGCAAAATAAAATATCCTGCTGATTTTATTGTGCTTGGTTGTCCTCAAGATTCATTTTGTCCTATCATTTTTGGTAGACCTTTCTTACACACTGTTGGTGCTGAAATTAATTTGCTAAAGAGAAAGTGTTTATTAAATGTGCTGGAGAAAAACTTGAATTCAACTTTTCTAAATTTGCTGATAAACATTGAGAAAGAGCCAATTTCTGAAGATTAATTGAAACTCTTGCTCATATAGCTGTAGCTTCACAGACGTGGTAGAACGTTATATGCTTAATCAAGATGAACCATTTAATGATGAGAAAAAGATGCTTTAGAACAAATATTATGGCAACAACCACCACAATTACAATTGCATATCCCACCTGATAATTTAGGAGTGCTACCACCACCTAAAGGGGATCCTAGTTTTGAATTAAAACCTTTGCCTAAAATCTGAAATATGCATATTTGGATGAGAAGAGCATATATCCTGTCATTATTAGTGCTAACCTTTCAGCTGAAGAAGAAGAAAATTACTTGATGTGCTTAAAGCTCACCGACCAGCCATTGGATACTCTCTTGATGATCTTAAAGGTATAAGCCCAGCTCTATGTATGCATAAAATTAATTTGGAGAGGATGCAAAACCTGTTGTTGATTATCAACGCCGTCTCCATCCAAAAATGAAAGAAGTGGTAAGAAAGAGGTAATAAGACTTATTGAAGCTGGTATCATTTATCCCATAGCTGATAGTAAGTGGGTTAGTCCTGTTCATTGTGTTCCTAAAAAGGGTGGAATGACTGTTGTTCCAAATGATGAGGATGAACTTGTGGCTCAACGTACTGTTGTTGGTTATAGGATGTGTATTGATTTCAGGAAGTTAAATAAAGCAACTCGTAAAGATCATTACCCATTGCCATTTATTGATCAAATGTTAGAAAGGTTATCTAAACACTCTCACTTTTGCTATTTAGATGGTTATTCAGGTTTCTCACAAATTCCTGTCCATAAGGATGATCAAGAAAAGACCACTTTTACTTGCCCATATGGTACATTTGCTTATAGGAGAATGCCATTCGGTTTGTGCAATGCTCCTGCTACTTTTCAAAGATGCATGAATGCTATATTTGCTGATTATATTGAAAAGATAATGGAAGTTTTATGGATGATTTTTCTGTGTATGGTACTTCCTTCGATAATTGCTTGTTCAACCTTAACAAAGTTTTGCAGCGTTGTGAAGACCAACACTTAGTTCTTAATTGGGAGAAGTGTCACTTCATGGTTACTGAAGGTATTGTTCTTGGGCATAAGATTTCTGGAAGAGGAATAGAAGTTGACCCAGCAAAGATAGAAGCTATTGAAAAGCTGCCATACCCAAGGGACATCAAAGGTATAAGAAGTTTTCTTGGGCATGCAGGTTTTTACCGTAGGTTTATTAAAGATTTCTCCAAAATATCAAAACCTCTAACCAATCTTTTGCAAAAGGATGTTCCTTTCTCTTTTAATGATGATTGCATTGAGTCCTTTAATATTTTGAAGAATGCTTTAATAAGTGCTCCTATTATTCAACCTCCTGATTGGAAATTGCCTTTTGAAATTATGTGTGATGCTAGTGATTATGCAGTTGGGGCTGTTTTGGGCCAACGTGTTGATAAGAAACTGAATGTTATTTATTATGCTAGTAGAACACTTGATGCTGCTCAAAGGAATTATGCTACAACTGAAAAAGAATTTTTAGCAGTGCTATTTGCTTGTGACAAGTTTAGACCTTATATTACTGATTCAAAGTCACAATACATACTGATCATTCTGCTATTAAATACTTAATGAATAAGAAAGATGCTAAGCCTAGACTAATAAGATGGGTACTTTATTGCAAGAATTTGATTTACACATTGTTGATAGGAAAGGGGAAGATAATCAAGTAGCTGATCATCTTTCTAGAATGGAAAATATACCTGATGATCCTATTCCTATTAATGATAGCTTTGTTAATGAACAACTTGCAATGTTAATGTTTCTAGTGCTAAAGTTGCATCTCCATGGTTTGCCAACTATGCAAATTTTATTGTTGGTAAAGTTTTACCTCCACACTTCACTTTCAACAAAGAAAGAAATTCTTTTATGATCTTAGACATTATTTTTGGGATGATCCTTTCCTTTATAAGAAAAGTGTGGATGGTATTATTAGACGTTGTGTACCTGAGCATGAACAACAGGCTATTATAAGAGATTGTCATGACAGTCCCTATGGAGGGCATCATGCAGGAGATCGTACAGGTGCAAAGGTATTACAATCTGGTTTTATTGGCCTACTTTATTTAAGGATTGTGCTGAATATGTTAAATCTTGTGATAAATGTCAAAGAGTAGGAAATATTGGTAGGAGAAATGAAATGCCTATGAATTATTCTTTACCACTTGAGCCATTTGATGTGTGGGGTTTTGACTTTATGGGACCTTTCCCAGAATCAAAGACAAAGCATACTCATATTTTGGTTGCAGTGGATTATGTTACAAAGTGGGTGGAAGCAATTCCAACCAAAAGTGCAGATCATGCCACAGCAATGAAGATGCTCAAGGACATCATTTTCCCCAGGTTTGGTGTTCCTAGGTTTTTAATTACTGATGGTGGTTCTCATTTCTTGCATGGTATTCTTAGAAAACATTGGCAAAATATGATGTTAACCATAGAATTGCATCTCCTTATCATCCCCAAACAAGTGGACAAGTTGAATTAAGTAATAGGGAAATTAAACTCATTTTGGAAAAGACAGTGAATAAGTCTAGGTCTGATTGGCCACTTAAAATTAATGATGCATTGTGGGCTTATAGAACTGCTTTTAAAAATCCTATGGGAATGTCTCCTTATAAAATGGTTTATGGAAAAGCTTGTCATTTACCTGTGGAATTAGAACATAAAGCTAGATGGGCTATTAAACAATTGAACTTTGATTTTAAAACTGCGGAGAGAAGAGAATTCTTGATTTAAACCTACTAGATGAATGGAGAAATGAAGCTTATGAAAGTGCCAGAATGTTTAAAGAGAAAGTTAAGATTTGGCATGACAAGAAAATTAAGAGAAAAGAATTCAAAGTAGGTGATCAAGTTTTATTATACAACTCTCGTTTCAAGTTTTCTGCAGGGAAGTTGCTTCAAAGTGGCAGGGACCATTAGTGATACAGGAGGTGTACCGTTCAGGAGCTATCCGTCTTCACGGTGATATGAAAGGTAAACCTCATGTAGTCAATGGACAACGCCTTAAACATTATATTGCAGGAAGGAGCTTCATCGGAAAGGTGGAGGAGTTGAATTTAAAGACACCGGAGGAGGTAATTGCGAAGAATTTTGCAGTTTCAGAAACCCAAAATCAATAATAGGTAACTTTTGTGTTGGAAAGTTTCTCGGAATTGCGTAAATTTTACGGAGTCATTTTTTATGGAAATTAACGTGTGGGACAAGAAACTGGAAGGAACGGAGCCCCGAGGAAGGAAAGAGGGGGTCCCACGCGGCCAGATTCTTTGGCCGCGTGGGCCCACTCCTTTCCCCTCGGAGTCCCGTTTCGTCTCGTTTTCGTCTCCGACGCTTCGTCTTGACCTAAAAACCGTCAATATATACCCCCTTTTGCCGATCTAATCTCGCACCGAGCGTTCTCGAGCGATCTTTGCTTTTGCTGTTTCTGTCTGTCAGGTTTTAGCCATGTCTAGCTCCGAATCCAACCATGAAGGGGAGAGCCTCCCCAAGGGAGGTGTTGTGAACCACTACCTCAACTCCGTGATGGCACCGCCGAAGATGATTTCCTTCAAGGAGGGTGTGATGCTCGTGGAGGAGGTGAAGGCTCCCAAGACCACCGGCACGGTGGAGGAAAGGCTGGATGATCTGCAGGAGAAGACCTTCAGGTATGGCACTGTTGTTGAACGCAGCCTTGATGCTCATCACTTCATGAACCTGGAGCTGGAGAAGAAGGTTGAAGAGTACAAGGAGAGGCTCTAAGATCTGGAAGAAAGATACAAGGACGTCATCGAGAAGTTGGACAGGATCCAATGCTTTATGTGGGATGTAGAGAACCAGAACTGCGAGTATGAAGAACGCTTCAAGAAGGAAGAGAAATAAAGAGCCTCTAGCAAAACGTCAAGCTTGGGGGAGTTCAACCTAGCCTTTATCTTTACTAGTTTATCATATCTCACGGTGGGCATTCGGGTTTACCCGAAATTTTTGGTCGGGTATGTCGGGTAAAAAACAATTCGGGTTTGCAAACTTGATACCCGAGATTTGCTGCAGAAAACTGATACCCGACAATTCGGGTACCCGGAGATTCGGGTTCGGTCCGGGTAATTCGGATACATAGGAGACCAAAATTTGCATCGGAAGAAGAAACAAATTCAGGTATTTTGTGCAGTGCTTGATGCCGCCGGTACATCTCCGGGAACGAGAACCAGATGGAGGCTCCAACAAGGGAAGATATCAAGTAAGATGGAGGTGTCGCACTGCCGCGTCGTCGTCGCCTCGGAGAAGAAGGAGTGAGGCGGCGAGCTGCCACTGCGGGAAGAGGGATGGAGGACAAGGGGCGGCGGCGACCGTACCAAATAGGGCGGCGGACAGGGTGGTTGGTACGGTGGAGGACGCGGCGTTACTCTCGTCGAGCGCTGTGGAGGGCTGGAGGCCAGCCCTGCGGACCGCGCGAGGAAGACGAGGAGGGGTCACCGGCGTCGAGCTCGTCGGATATGCCGGCGGCGGCCACCGGCGGCGGAGGCGTCGGAGAAGAAGGATGAGCGGGCGGCAGCTGTGGCTTGTGGCGGCTGCGGCATGGGACTATGGGAGGAGTGAGGAGTCGGGGACAGGGACTGGGAGGAGACGTGGGGATTGGTAGAGATAGGGTTTCGGTAGAGATAAATGGGCTGCTGCCTGCTGGCTTGGTGGGCTACTGGGCTGTGCATCGCTAATTGCTGGGCTTGTTCGGGTAAATCGGGAAATTCGGGTTCTGGACACTGATACCCGGATTACCTGTACTAAATTCGGGTTTCTAGATGTGATAACCGATCAAGCACTCGGGTTTCTCGGGTTCGGGCTATACGGGTCCGGGTCCGGGTTTCTCGGGTTCGGGGTTCGGGTTTCGGGTTTTATGCCCAGCGTGAATCATATCTATCTAGTCATGGTGTGTTTTGCTTTTATCGTTTAGTTATCAATCTCTCTTAGGAGTGTGTGAGCTCATGGAGCATTATCATGTATCCCTATCTTGTGGTTTATCAATGAATATTAAAGTATGGTGTCATTCATGATTCTCTTGTTTGGAGATTTATGGGTAACACTCATGCAAATGAGTGTGACATATTTAGAGGTTTCAGTCACATCTTGCCTTGAATTTAATTAACTTGAGTGTGTTGGACAATTGTAGAATTACCTCATTATAAAATAAGTAAAGAGAAGGAGTCATATGACTTGAAAATTAATAGTTTAAGGTTGAGATATAGTCTTGTAGGATAAAAGTTAGGAAGGGTTAATGAAAAGGATATGAAACACTCTTGTTAGAATCTAGTATCTTTTGAGCAAATTAATGAATCATGGATATTTCAATACTTATGCTCTTGGAAAGTGAATGAAAAGGAAGGCACCTGAAAATTAATTTAGCCATGGAAAGTGTAAGATAAAGGTTGTATAGAGCATAGGAACTTGATTGAAATATCCATGACTAAAGTTTGCACTAGTTACTAGTGAAGCAAGATTGTAAACAATCTTATATCTATCTTTTCATTTGTCTTCTTTAAACTTGTTATCCAATGAGTGTTTATCTTGTCTTTAAATTTCAGCAAAGTATAAAATATTATAATGCTTGCCATAAGGAGCAAAAGCATGTGGAAAAGAGTATGATTCAATTGTCCAACATACAATGGGTATCTGCCTTCAAAAGTAAGGGGTGATTGCTAGAGCTTCTACTTATGTTGCCCTCATGTGTATGAGTTTTAGTTCATTAATCTTTCATTGCAATTGAATATGATGATGATACAATGCTCGTATTTATTTATCAACCATAAGTCCATTGATGCATGTAATGATCTATGTCCTTACTTACTCGAGGACGAGTAAAGGTTTAAGCTTGGGGAGTTGATACGTGGATTTTATATCATCATTTATACAACTTATATTATCATATTAGAATGTTATTGGCATTGTTATATCATTGTTTTTACATGTTTTAGATGATTTATGGACTTTCATACAAAGTCCCTATTATTGGTATTTAATTTCTGGGAGGCAGAAAATCTCCTTTTTCTTGTTTTTAATGTTTCAGGAGCTACAGGGACCCAAATAAGAAAACAAAAATTGTACAGCTGGTTTTTCATCGGGAGAACAGCAGTGGGAAGAAGATCGAAGGGAGGAGAGCCACGAGGCCCAAAAGAGGGGGCCCACACGGCCAGATTCTTTGGCCGCGTGGGGCCCATCATCCGGAGCCTCGGTCACTTCCTCGCTCAGGGCTTTTTAACACGCCTTCGTCTCGCCCGAAAAGTTACGCCCTAATTTTCCCAAGTCCATCTGAGGCCGCGGCGGCGGCGAAACTCCTGATTCCCTCCGAGGGGGGTCAGATCCTGCTACTCCGGAGCTCCGGACAAGGGGGAAATCATCGTCATCGTCATCACCTCTCCTCCTTGGCGTGGGAGGAGGCCTCTACATCATCACCATCACCAAGACCAGCACCATCTCCATCATCATCTCCGTGATCCACTCTGTTCCCCTCGTAGTTTGAGAGTTGCTATACCCTAGATACTTATCTTGTGCTACTATTCATGTTTGTGATTGAGTACTTGTCATTATTTGGAGGTGAAGTTTTATTTTCAGATTGTGTTGTACCACTTATGCCACTGAATATCATTATGTTTGCACGTTGTGAGTAGTTCCCGTATGTTCCTGAGGGCATAGGATGAATTGGCAATGATTTATATGACATGTGTTGGTATTTTGTCTAGTGTTTATCTTTTTATGTGATTCTATGATGGTGTTGTGCGAACGTCGAGTGCACAACACTTCACCTATATGGTCTCATAGGAGAACACCGTAGTGTAATGAATTGAGGGAGACTTGGGGGACATGTAAACCTGAGACCGAGTCATGAAGTTGCATTATGAGGGTATTAGAATCGGGGACCTTAGAGTGTAATGCTATGGTGGGACTTTATGTCTTAATAATTCTTGTGCAGTCATTTACTTGGCCACATGATCCATCATAAGGGGTTTAGTTTATTTATTTAGCTTTACCTAACAATGGCTCCGTCCAAAGAAGATTAAAACTTAACAAGATATTCAACGTGTTGTTTAATAAATCTCTATGCCTAGCAGTATCCATGCCGCCCTCAGGAACGTTTTCCACATATAAGTTACACATCACTTGAGCTTGTCCTCTTGCCACATAGAGGATTGGGCTTTCTCTCTTTGAGAGCTTTTTACTTGCTATCATTTATATTCAGCATTTTTACTTTCTTGCAACTATACAACCAAAAATCCCAAAAACACTTGCATCTTTCATTGTTTTATTTATCATTCTTGCTAACCAATACCTTCAGTTCCTCGTGGGTTCGACAACCTTTTCTAATCGAAAGGTACTACAATTGATCTCCTGCACCTGGGAGTCATCAGCAAGTTGTTCTTTGGTTGGAATATAGCCAAGCTCAATATCACCACGGGCAATATGATCCCGAATAAAATGATGACGGATCTCAATATGCTTCGTTCTTGAGTGTTGCACCGGGTTGTGGCCAATCTTGATTGCACTTTCATTGTCACACAAAAGAAGCACTTTGTCACAATTGACACCGTATTCCTTTAAAGTTTGCCTCATCCATAACAATTGAGTGCATGCACTAGCGGCCGCCACATACTCGGCTTCGGCGGTTGAGAGAGATATGCAATTTTGCTTCTTAGAAGACCAACTCACCAAGGATCCACCAAGGAATTGGCATGTCCCGGAAGTTGATTTTCTATCATCCTTACAACCCGCCCAATCCGAGTCCGTGTACCCGGCAAGAGAGAAATTAGTGCCCTTTGGGTACCACAAACCAAACATTGGGGTATAAACCAAATATCGAAGGATTCTATTGACCGCCTTCAAGTGGCTTTCTTTAGGAGCCGCTTGATACCTTGCACACACCCCTACACTCAACACAATATCGGGTCTAGATGCACAAAGATAAAGCAAAGAACCAATCATAGAACGATAAAGTTTTTGATCAACATCGATACCGTCGGGGTTAAGTTCAAGATGGCATTGGTATCCATAGGAAACCACTTATCCTTAGCATTTTGCATATTGAACCTCTTGAGCATGTCTTGGGTATATTTGGCTTGAGATATGAAAGTACCTTCATTCAATTGCTTGATCTCAAAATCAAGAAAGAACTTCAATTAGCCCATCATAGACATCTCGAACCTATCGGTCATAAGTTTTGAAAATTCATCATTGAAAGCTTTGTTAGATGAGCCAAAAATAATATCATCAACATAAAGTTGGCATATGAAAAGCTCCCCTTTAACCCTCTTGGTAAATAGGGTGGGATCGATTAGCCCTACTTCAAATCCACGGTCTAGCAATAGCTCTCTTAGGTGCTCATACCAAGCACAAGGTGCTTGTTTGAGACCATAGAGCGCCTTATCAACCTTGTAGACATGGTTAGGGAATTTGGGATCCTCGAAACCCGGTGGTTACTTAACATATACCAACTCCTTTAAAGGACCATTAAGAAAAGCACTTTTCACATTCATTTGTTGCAATTTGAAATTATGATGTGATGCATATGCAAGAAGGGTACGGATGGACTCAAGGTGAGCCACGGGTGCAAAAGTCTCTCCAAAATCAATGCCTTCAACTTGAGAGTACCCTTGAGCAACCAATATTGCCTTGTTCCTTACAACCATTCCATGTTCATCTTGCTTGTTCTTGAATATCCACTTAGTGCCTATAACATTGCGGCAATCTTTTGGCTTCTCAACTAGATTCCACACTTTTTTGCACTTGAAGTTATTGAGTTCATCATGCATAGCTTCTAACCAATCCGGATCTTCAAGAGCTTCAAACACTTTCTTTGGTTCCACCATGGAGATGTGAGCTTGATGTTCACTAAAGCTTGCCAATTGTCTTCTTGTGGTAACACCCTTACTTAGGTCACCAAGGATTTCTTCTAGCTTGTGACTCTTTATTTCAAAGTCTCTTGCAATCTTTCTTTTCGACGGGCTTCGATATCTCTATTGCATCTTGGAGGTATCTCTTGATCATTTGAGTCCTCGTCTTGACCAGAATGTTGACCTTGATCATCATTATGCACATCTTCAACAAAAGAAGGAGAGGGTTGATCTTGGTCTTGACCTTGGCTAGCATCAACAAATGGAGAACTTGGTTCTTGCGTAGCAACTTGGTCAACATGAGGAGGGTCTTGAACTTGTTCTTGGGTTGGTGCATCATTCGCTTCCATGATAGGCGCCGTTTCAACTTGTGATGATGAGGTCTCCACTTGAATGGAGCTTGGACTTGCTTGAGGAGGCTCGTAATGAATCTCAATGGGGCGATGGAAACCGATGCCCATTCTTCTTATTGCATCTTGAGGCTCCTCATTATCTTTGATTTTATAGAAACACTTACAACCAAACACTCGGTAGTAGGAAATATTGAGCTTGTTGCCGGTAAGCATTTCATATGGAGTTTCTTTTCGTCCAACACGGAAGAAGAGTCGGTTTGAAGAATGACATGCGGTGGAGATGGCTTCGGCCCATAAGTAGAGCGAAGACTTAAACTCCGCCAACATAGATCTAGCCATATCCATAAGTGTCCGGTTCTTCCTCTCGGCTACACCATTTTGTTGAGGGGTATATGCAGTGGAATATTGATGACGAATCCCCTCTTCACTAAGAAATTCATTTAAAGTGTAGTTCTTGAACTCGGAGCCATTGTCACTTATAATGGCCAATATAGGAACATTGTGTTAGCGTTGAACTTCATTGGAGAAATCAATGACCGCTTGTTGAGTCTCATCCTTCGTCTTGAAGAAAAAGATCCAATTAAATCTTGAATAGTCATCAACAATCAGCAAACAAAACTTCTTGTAACACCCCGGCCACCCCCGGGCCGGGCCTGTCAGGGGGTTACCCCCGGGTAGGGTAATGATGAGGTAAAGACATGTAAGGTTAAGGTAGTAAGCTGTCCGAGGTAACGATTGAGCAAGGACGCAGGAGGCGTCATCCGACGTAAGGTGTACGTCCGAGGTATATTCTCCGAGGTATATCCTCCGAGGTATCAACCTCGGGGCAGTCAGCTAGCTACCACAGGAATAAGGTATTCTCTACCGAGGTATAGGATCAGGAGTGTTATCCGAGGTTGGCAGCAAGGATCGAGGCATGTCAGAGAGGTCACGGGCCGCAGAGCTCGTAGCCCGAGGCTTCAGAGGACGGCGAGGTCCGTCCACGGGTTTCCCGGAAGCTCGGGGGCCTAGGAGCTGACTCGGCTATTTCGGGAAAGGTCTACAGGCTAGACCTCGGCAGGCTACTGAAGTATGACCGGAAGAGGAAAGCTAGGCCTGGCTGGCCTGACAGTCCGGCCGTTGAGCTGGCAGGAGGCAGAGGCTTGTCTTCTACCTTTTGGCCATGCCATTGTCAGTTGTAGGCAGGGGTAAAAATGTACTTCGGCCTGTGTATATATGCGGCATCTCTACCTCCAGGGAGGAGGACGGCAAAACCCTAGCTCATTTCCCCCTTCATAGTTTCATCTTCTCTAGAGCTCTCACTTTGGTAGCATCATACAGCTCGAGGAGCACCTTGTACCTGAGAACACACTGATATATTGAGAGAGGAAAGGCAGGAGTAGGGGTTTTACTTCCTCACGAAGGCCCCGAACCTGGGTACATCGTGGTGTCTTTTGTGTTCTTGGCTTTCTTGGTTTCTTGTTCATGTTCTTGTGGTTTCTTGCATGTTCTTGCTTGTGCACGTCTTGAGTGCATAAACCCTCCCCGGATTCCCCCAACGACCATTCGGCCCCAACTAAGCCATACCCATGGCATCTGCCGTGATCCCACCACGACAGTTGGCGCCCACCGTGGGGCAGATTGAGGCGTTGGGTGGAGTTTCCATCCGGACGGGCTCCTCTGAGTGTGTTCTTTCTGGCCTTGTTACCAAGATCGGCGAGTTCGCCTTTGTGAGCGACAATGCGGGGTGCTTCGCCGGCAAGCCTTTCCCCACCGATGGCTTCCTCATGATGCTCGGCAGCTTCCCCACATACGTTGCTGTCGAGGTGGTTCGCGAGTACCCGGAGCAGGTGCTCGTGGACGACGAAACTCCTCTCCTGGCGGCTTTGGGCCAACGTGTCACTCGCCCTCCGAGGTGTGTGGAGGTGATGGTGGCTGGTACCAGCCTGCAGCTAGCAAGGCAGATGCTGGCAAGGTCGCGCTAGCCGAGGTGGAGGCGACGCCAACCGCGCTGCCTGAGAAATCAGGTCGGACGGCGAAGTTTCCGTACGAGAAACCTAGTCAGAATGAGCAGTTGGGCATGCCAAGGGAAGAAGTTCCCTTAGAAGCTATCGTTGATAGGTTAGCTCGGCCACTCGCAGTAGAGGCAAGTGTGGAGCATACGGTGGCCGGGTTAGAGGCAGAGCGCCAGAGGTGCTGAGAGAAGCTCGGTTGCTGGCCGAGGCTAAGCAGCAGTTCGATATGGAGCAGAAGGAGTACAATGCTGCACATGGTATAGAGGATGGTTTTACTCCGGTTGTGCGGCGTAAGAAAGCTGCTCTGCTCAACCGAGGCAAGGACCTCTATGAGGAGATGGCTAGGGCTGCAGTCTCGGGCTCGAGTAAGGCAACAAGTAGCAGGTCGGCTACTGGTAGGCCGGTGTATAGTTCACCAGCTAAGAACCTTAGAGCAGCCGAAGCAGTAAGGGCCGGGCTATCGGAGTTGACCGGAGATGCATGGCGTGAGCAGCAGAAGCGGCTCAATGAGTTAGTGCATGTGGCCAGCAAGCAAAATGAAGCCCTCCGCAAGGCCGGGCTTGGCGGTTCGCAGGCGGTCCATTCGATTAGGCCAGTTAGCCAGGGGTCCAAGGGGCAAGCCTCGTCTCCACACGTCGGAGGAGCCGATCGTGCCCGGAGTGTCACTTCAGGTCGGAACAAGGAGATGCAGCTGCAAGTGTACGATCCGGTGTTAGCTGGGAAGCAAAAGGTCGGCAACGCTAGCCGAGCCAATGGAGACCCCGGCCCAGGTGATGCAAGCCGAGCTAAAGGCCGTTCAGCTCAGGGAAATCAGAACGGTGGGCAAGCAGCGTCGGCTGGCCGAGGTAAACCACCTCAGCCCCCGAGGCATCAGCAGCAACCCCGGCCGCAGGAGCAGTATCAGCAAGAGCCGGAGTATGTTCCGCAGCCGAAGAACGTCGGTCGAGGTGGCGACCGATATGATGATGGAAATTCAGCCATGGAGCGGGCTGGATTCTATAGAGTGGATGGTGCATTGGGAGAGCGTATCGGAGCTCGGACGTTGCCTACAGGTGATGCGCGCTACAAGCTAGATCGGATTTACATGTCCGAGAAGTTGGAGAGGAAGGCCCTCCTGGTCCGGCGTGTTTTGGACCTCGGATCATGAAGGAACCACCTCCACCAGTGTCTCAGTTTCAGTTGGGTCGGAGTACCAGGCCGTACAATGGGAGCACCAAGCCGCAAGATTGGCTAGCTGATTATGTTTCAGCAGTATACATTGCGGGGGGCAATCGCCGATGGGCGGTCCGGTATCTCCCGCACATGTTGGAAGGTCCTGCTCGGATCTGGCTGAACAATTGCCGGAGAATAGCATCGATTGCTGGCTGGATTTAGAGGAGGCATTCAATAGCAACTTCGCCAGCACTTACAGAGGCCAAACCGACCTCAGCTTTTGCAGGCGTGCAAGCAGGAGGACAATGAGACTGACCGAGAATTCTTGACTCGGTGGAGCAATGTTCGGAACTCCTGTGAGGGAGTTATCGAAGCACAGGCTATAGCGTGGTTTGCTGATGGATGTCGGTATGGTAGCATGTTGTGGCAGAGGCTCCAGAGAGATATGCCAAAGACTCTGGCCGAGACGATTCGGATAGCTGATTCCTATGCCCTTGGCGATCCGATGCAGCCTCTGCTGGATGGGAATGCCCGGAACAGGAGGAATCCGATGAACAACCGCAACAACGGACCGAGGTTTGATAACCGTCAAGAGTTCGGGCAGAAGAGGAGAGAACCAGATTTCCAAGTCAATGCTGTAAACCCAAGTCAGTCCGGACCTGGAGGCGCCCAGAAACCGAAGACTGAGGGTCAGGCGTGGACTCCGAACCAGAACCAGAATCAGGGAGGTGGTGCGAAGCAGTGGCAGGAGGCCGGACCACCTGTGACTTACGAGTCATTGGTGAATGGACCATGTATCTATCATGGCAGGAATGGCAAACACCCAACCATACCACTCTGCAGTGTAGTTTTCATCACCGAACCGCTGCAGAAGGGGCGAAAGCTGGGGCAAACCGGAGTGGGCCACCGAACCAATGGCGTAGACCTCAATATCCGAACGCGCAGCAGCATAAGCCGACCATAGCGGCGCAGAATCAGAGCTTAACCGGAGCAAATTCAACCCCGGTGCATGCGGCCCAAAACCAGAAGACGGTGCAGGCGAAACCGGTGAATGCAGTGAGTGCCCAGGGCAACAACAACAACGGTGGTGCCGGCCAAAGCCAAACGTGGTCCTTTGAGAATCAGAGGTATGAGAACCCCGGTAATGATTATAGGGAAGTACATCAGAGCTACGTGGTGTTTGTGACTGAGTCAACTGATAAGAAGAGTATGCTGAGGCGTGCCAAGGAGGTGAATGCAGTAACTCCGGCGGTGGTGAAATACATGAACTGGTCCGAGCAAGAGATCACTTGGAGCAGGCAAGATACACCTCGGATCATGCCGAGCCCTGGAAACTATGCACTGGTGGTGGATCCGACGTTTTGTGGGCCGACCAACAATGTGAGATTCACCCGAGTCTTGGTGGACAATGGGAGTGCCATAAATATCATGTACCGAGACACAATGGTCAAGCTGGGATACTCACCGAACCAGTTGCAGCCTAGCAGCTGTACATTTCACGGTATTGTGCCCGGGGTCTCTTGTGCACCTATGGGAAAGATTTGGGTCGACGTGGGTTTTGGTACCCGAGATAACAGCCGAGTTGAAAGTCTTGAGTTCGAGGTTGTGGACTTGCAGAGCCCTTACCATGCCTTGCTGGGAAGGCCAGCCTTGGCCAAGTTCATGATCTCCACTCATGTGGCTACCTAAAGATGAAAATGCCGGGGCCCAAGGGAATAATAACCATTTCTGGTGACTACAAGAAGGCTATGCAATGTGCCTCGGCGGGATCTAGTTTAGCCGAGTCCTTGGTGATCGCGGCGGAGAAGAAGCAACTTCAGAAGGTGGTGGCAATGGCGCAGTCTACTCAGCTCGGCATGTCCGGACTAATTACTCCGGACATGAGCGCTTCATTCGAGGTGCCCAAGGAGACCAAGAAAATCCCGCTGGACTCGGAGAACCCGGAGCGTTTCGCCATCATTGGTACTGGCATGGACGAGAAATAGGAAAGCGCGCTCTGTCACTTCCTCCGTGAGAATCGGGACATTTTTGCATGGTCGGCTAAAGACCTGCCAGGTGTTCCGAGGGAGTTGGCAGAGCACTCTTTGTTTGTTCGGCCAGAGGTGAAACCAGTGCGTCAACCGACGCGGCGGCTCTCAGATGACCGAAGAAAGGTGGTACTCGAAGAACTGGCGAAGTTACTGGCTGCAGGCTTCATCATGGAAGTGCTGCATCCGGACTGGATATCTAATCCAGTCCTCGTGGAGAAAAAGAAGGACGAACCGGCGGTAGTCAAGGTGTGGCGCATGTGCATTGACTTCACCAACCTGAACAAGGCGTGCCCGAAGGATCCCTTTCCTTTACCTCGGATTGATCAAGTGATCGATTCTACGGCTGGATGTGAGCTGTTGTCTTTTATTGATGCATATTCTGGTTTTCACCAGATCCCACTGAACACTGATGATCAAATAAAGACTGCCTTTATTACCCCGTACGGGGCGTATTGCTATCGTGTCATGTGTTTCGGTTTGAGAAATGCCGGGGCAACTTATCAAAGGTGTATGCAGAAGTGCTTACATTCTCAAATGGGCAAGAATGTGCAAGTGTATGTCGATGACATTGTTATCAAAACTAAAAAGAAGCATACTCTCATCGAAGACCTCGAAGAGACATTTGCAAATTTAAGAAAGTATCGGTTGAAACTTAACCCGGACAAGTGCACCTTTGGTGTCCCGGCTGGAAAATTGCTCGGTTTCCTCGTATCGAGCCGAGGTATAGAAGTTAACCCGGCTAAGATCCGAGCTATCGAAAGAATGAAGTTGCCGAACTGTTTAAAAGATGTGCAGAAGTTCACGGGATGCCTTGCATCTTTAAGTCGGTTTGTAAGTCGGCTAGGAGAAAAAGCCTTACCATTGTATCAACTTATGAAGAAAAGTACCAGTTTCACTTGGACCCCGCAGGCGGACGCGGCGTTCAATGAGCTGAAGAAGATGTTGTCCACTGCTCCGGTGTTGGCATCCCCTTTGCAGAATGAACCGATGTTGATATACATTGCGGCTACAAACCGGGTCGTAAGTGTTGCAGTGGTGGTGGAGCGAGACGAAGGAGGCAAATCGGTGCAGAGACCAATCTACTACCTGAGCGAGGTGATATCCACGTCGAAGCAAAACTACCCCCACTACCAGAAGATGACGTACGGAGTATACCTGGCGGTTAAGAAACTGAAGCATTACTTCCAAGAGCATCCCATGACGGTGGTATGTGATGCTCCAATCTCGGAGATCATCGGATGCAAGGACGCAACTGGGCGAGTTGCCAAATGGGCGATCGAGGTATCTCCATACACTCCGCATTATGAAAGGCGAGATGCAATCAAGTCGCAGGCGCTGCCGGACTTTTTATGCGATTGGGCCGAGATGCAATATGAGCCGCCCTTGCCGGACTATAATTATTGGAAGATGCACTTTGATGGGTCCAAGACCAAGGTCGGATTAGGTGCCGGCATAGTCCTAACCTCGCCGAAGCAAGACCAGTTGAAGTATGTGCTGCAAATCCATTTCTCGGCGTCGAACAACGTGGCGGAGTATGAGGCCCTGATCCATGGGCTCAAGGTGGCAAAGGAGATAGGTGTCCGGCGTATAGAATGCTTCGGCGATTCAGCTTTGGTGGTGCATCAATCCACCGGCACTTGGGATGCATTGGATGCGAACATGGAGTTGTATCGGTTTCATGTGCAAAAGGTGTCTGGGTTCTTCGAAGGATGTGAGTACAAGCACATACCTCGGGGGGAGAATGAAGCCGCCGACGTATTGTCCAAGCTCGGTTCATCCAAAGAACCGGTGCCACCGGGGATAGCGCTGAACCATTTGAGAACTCCTTCAATCAAGCCCTCCTGACTCCGAGTCAATTTTCTTACCGCCAAGTTCGGAGTCTGAGCCTATTCCTATGGAGGTAGACGTCGGATGCGTTTGGCCGGACTCGGGGACTGCTTCGCAGTATCCGAGGACTGATGGAGCTTTTCCTATGGAGTAGATGATGGGAACTTCGGGTCTGACCCGGGGACTTCGCACCAACACTCGGGGACTGGCCGAGCAATGGTGGAGGAAATCATGAAGGAGATCATGGCGACCGAACCAATGGAGATAGATGAGAGGCTTTTTCCTCTGCATCCAGTGCCGGAATGGGCGGAGCAGATCATGAACTTCATAGCCGATGGAAGTTTGCCAAGTGATACAACCGAGGCAAGGAGAATCCAGAGGAGAGCTAAGGGATACACCATCATCAACAAGGAGCTATACAAGAGAAGTGTGACCGAGGTGTTGCAGGTGTGTCGAACCAGCTGAAGGCAAGGAGATGCTTTTAGAAATCCACCAAGGAGAATGTGGACATCATTGCAGCACAAGAGCTCTGGTGGCCAAGGTGTTCCGGCACGGGTTCTATTGGCCCACCGCCAATGCCGATGCAGAAGATATAGTTCGGAAATGTGAAGGGTGCCAAAGGTTCGCCAAGCAGCAGCACATGCCAGCTTCGGCGCTCAAGACCATTCCTATCACGTGGCCCTTTGCAGTTTGGTGTCTGGACATGGTGGGAGAATTCAAGCCAGCCCGAGGCAATATGACTCACATACTGGTGATGGTGGACAAATTCACTAAGTGGATCGAGGTGAAGCCAATCCGAAAAGTGGATGGTCATACGGCAGTGACCTTTTTGAAGGAAATAATCCTGAGATATGGATATCCTCATAGTATCATTACAGACAACGGCACGAACTTTGCTGTCGGAGAGTTTGCTCGGTTCTGCATGAGTAAGGGAATTCGACTTGATGTAGCCTCGGTGGCTCACCCACAGGCTAATGGGCAAGTAGAAAGGTCAAATGCATTGGTATTGGCCGGAATCAAAGCTCGGCTAGTAGAACCACTGTTGAAAACACCGGGGTGTTGGATCGATGAGATACCAGCAGTTCTGTGGGGTCTAAGGACCACACCGAACAGATCAACTGGCTATACGCCATTTTTCATGGTCTATGGGGCCGAGGCAATGCTGCCAACCGACATTGAATATGATGCGCCCAGAGTGGCAATGTACACAGAAGCCGAGGCTAAAGAAGCTCGGGAAGATGCTGTAGATTGCTTGAGGAAGCAAGAGAATTGGCCTTATCTCGGTCAGCAATATATCAGCAGGGTCTCCGACGCTATCAAAGCCGGCATGTAAAACCCCGAAAGTTTAATGAAGGAGATAGTGCTGAGGCTTGTTCAGCGCAGCAAAGGTCGGCACAAGTTGTCACCTCCATGGGAGGGACCATACATTGTGAGCCGAGCTTGCACAATGATTCATACTATCTTATAGATGCACAGGAGCCAAGGGGAGATGGGCTGGATAGACCCGATGCGGAGCTTCAGCGTCCATGGAATGTAGCTCTACTCCGACCCTTCTACTGTTGAAGGAAGTAATGTATGTACCTCGGCTGATCTTTAAATAAAAACTTCGGCACCTCGAGAGTGAGCTCGGGGACTGCCTCGCTCTTATGATTGCATGTTTCTTTTTGTTTGTACTCTTTCTTCGTTCGTATGCCGAACTATTTTGAACCTCGTCTCAAACTTCAAGTACTGTATGCTATGTAACTAATCTTGTGACTCGACTGACGAACGCCAGCATGGCAGTCAAGAGCAAAGACGAAAGAACATGGGAAACATGAAAATGAACTCGGGGACTCGGTCCAAAAAGACAGTTCGGCATATGTCGTTTACTAACCCCTGTTTTTACTTCTTTTTTATGTCGGATGACTTTGAAACATACCTCGGAATTTACCAAGTACTGTATGCTATGAACAACAATCTTGTGACTCGACTGTCGAACGCCAGAATGGCAGACAAGAGCAAAGAATGCCAAATATAGTAAACACGAAAGTAAACTCGAGCAATCATTCAAAAGGATTCGACATAAAGCTTAGAAAAGCATGGTTCGAATAGTAATAGAGGTAGCAAAGGAACTACTTAAGTTTGATTACATCTGCGTCCCGGCATACCGGGGATTTAATGAAGTTTTTGGCCAAGCATAAGTTCAGGTCGAGGCATCAGGAATTACGTCGGCAGCAGCCGATGCAGCAGGGATTTCGTCCGGAGCCGAGGTAGCCTGGGAAGTGCTGGCAACGTCGGCAGTAACCTCGGCATCAGGTTGTGGAGAAGCCTCGGTTTCTGCTTCGCGGGTTTCACCGTCGTCACCTTGCTCGGCCTCGACGTCGGATTCTGTTTCGTATTCCTCGTCTTCTGGCTCGTAATCCTCGGCGTCGGAGTAGGTGTCTCCTTCGCTCAAGTTCTTTGTGTTGGCATATCCAGCGAAGAAGGCAGCCATCTTTTCGCGGCGCTTGATGAGAATTGGGTCCGAGGACCAGGGCGAGCCTCGGCGAAGAGTGTCCATCTTTTCGAGGTCGATCTTCTCGCACCAAGTCATGATGAATTTGAGAGCGGCATCAGCTCCAGCGCGAGCTGAAGATGAACGCCACTCTCGGAGTCTTTGTTCGGCTTCACGAAGCTTGGCGGAGAGCTCGGGCGTAGATTTGGGAGCGTCGGCAAGAGGCCATAAGGCTCGGAAAGCAGACAGACCTGCGTCGAGGAGTTCTGACCCAATGGTCTTCAAGGGATGGATCCGAGACTTGATGGCCACGATATGGTCCTCAACGGTCCAATCGGGGTTCTGTTCGTTCCGCCTCTCCCTGTGCCGACCAGTGATGCTGCGGGCCGCAACTTGGGTGTAGGTAAAATGCTCTATAGTAGGGTAGCCTGTTATCAGTGTGAGAAATGGTTCGGCAGAGAACCAATGGTGTGGAGGACAAAGAAAAGCTAAGGGAGGCAAGAAACTTACCGTCCATCTCGCGGTTGATAGTTTGCAGCGTCGGGAGAAACTGGTTGACCTGCGCCTGCAGAGCTTCCAAAGCCTCTGTGGCCGAGTTGGCGCGGACCTCGGCTACTTGGAGAGCTTCTTGGTGATCCTTGGCAGAATCATCCCGAAGTTTCTTCTCTGCCTCGACGGCTTTATCCTTCTCATCCTTCAGCTTCTCCGTTTCTGATTTCCGGAGCCCATCGATGCGCTTAAGCTCCCTTACCAGACTCAGGAGGAGTTGGGCGGTTATCTTATGTACATAGAGGCATATCTATGCTAGGCGAACATCTATCCGAGGCATGAAACTAATTTCTACCCAAAAGAGTATGCGGGTAAGATCTACCGGAGGAGGTAAATAGAGTTTTATTCAAGAACATATAAAGAACCAAAGCGTGAAGAGGAAGAAACCTAGAGCAATGCCCAGGGTATCAAGAAAGGGAGTACATACCGTGAAAATGAGGTGCTGAAGGGCGGCGCCGGTGACGCGGTCGCAGCGGCGACGAAGGAGCTGCTCGTCGGCGGCGGCGGGAACGCGTTTCCTCTCAACTGGAAGCGGCGGCACTGGTTGCGATGGAGGCGAGACGGCGAGTGGATGAGGAAGAAGAGGGAAGCACTGCCCTGGGCCTGTATTTATAACCGCGGGCGGTAACTGCGCACTACCGCGTGGTTATTGGAGCGGCGAGTGGGATCGTTTGTGCACAATGGCCCACGTGGCACGAAGATAGCGATGGGCGAGCAGGCCACAGGATCGGTTGCAGGAGGCAAACCGTCGTGCGGCGCGGTTACTGGAGCGCGAAGCGGCGCAAGCGGGAAATCCCCGCTGACGTGGGCCGCGTGGTGGAAAGCACTCGAGTGCTTTGACTGTCGTGGACAGGAAGTGACGGATGGGACACGTCAACAGTGTTCTCTGACCGAAGTCAGTAAAGATGCAGAAATCGAGGGGTTGATGTCCGAGATCTCGGCGGATACTTCGGAAAGGCAGTATGGCACGAGGAACAGACCGATGGATTTCTCGGAGTATTGGTTCGGTAACATGCAAAACATTGTAGCGTATGTGGTTTCGGGTTGAACCTGGTGCGGCCTTTCATCCGAGGCTGCAAGACCACATCAGCTTCGGGGACTACTGTCGGGGGGTTACCCCCGGGTAGGGTAATGATGAGGTCAAGACATGTAAGGTTAAGGTAGTAAGCTGTCCGAGGTAACGATTGAGCAAGGACGCAGGAGGCGTCATCCGACGTAAGGTGTACGTCCAAGGTATATTCTCTGAGGTATATCCGCCGAGGTATCAACCTCGGGGCAGTCAGCTAGCTACCACAGGAATAAGGTATTCTCTACCGAGGTATAGGATCAGGAGTGTTATCCGAGGTTGGCAGCAAGGATCGAGGCATGTCAGAGAGGTCACGGGCGTCGCAGAGCTCGTAGCCCGAGGCTTCAGAGGACGGCGAGGTCCGTCCACGGGTTTCCCGGAAGCTCGGGGGCCTAGGAGCTGACTCGGCTATTTCGGGAAAGGTCTACAGGCTAGACCTCGGCAGGCTACTGAAGTATGACCGGAAGAGGAAAGCTAGGCCTGGCTGGACTGACAGTCCGGCCGTTGAGCTGGTAGGAGGCAGAGGCTTGTCTTCTACCTTTTGGCCATGCCATTGTCAGTTGTAGGCAGGGGTAAAAATGTACTTCGGCCTGTGTATATATGCGACATCTCTACCTCCAGGGAGGAGGACGGCAAAAACCCTAGCTCATTTCCCCCTTCATAGTTTCATCTTCTACCTAGAGCTCCCACTTTGGTAGCATCATACAGCTCTAGGAGCACCTTATACCTGAGAACGACACTGATATATTGAGAGAGGAAAGGCAGGAGTAGGGGTTTTAATTCCTCACGAAGGCCCCGAACCTGGGTACATCGTGGTGTCTTTTGTGTTCTTGGCTTTCTTGGTCTCTTGTTCATGTTCTTGTGGTTTCTTGCATGTTCTTGCTTGTGCACATCTTGAGTGCATAAACCCTCCCCGGATTCCCCCAACGACCATTCGGCCCAACTAAGCCATACCCATGGCATCTGCCGTGATCCCACCACGACAGGGCCTGTCACCCCTGGTAGCTCTCTAGGATCTTCAGACTGGCCCCACAGATCAACACTAGTCTTTTCTGCGCACTTTGTCCTCACTCGTGCGCACCCGGGAACCAGTTCCCGGTCGGTCACCCATCCTTGGAGTGCTCCGGGCCAAGCACGCTTAACCTCGGAGTTCCTTCCAGATGAGCTTCCGAAAAAGAAGTTGCAACTTATTGATATGAGTATTCTATTAATCCTGTTAAGCCCTGAGCCAGGATCTCACATCCTTCCCCCCTTAGAAGACCGACGCCCTCGTCGGTCAGCCCCCAGTCCAGGAACTTCCCCTCTTGGTACATGTCTGTGCGCCCAGTGCCGGCACATGCTCCACATGTCCGCGCCCCTGACCCGCACATGCCCGTGTTGCCGCAAGGGTCGGCTCTGATACCAAATTGTAGCACCCCGGGTCGGGCCTGTCACCCCTGGCAGCTCTCTAGGATCTCCAGACTAGCCCCACAGATCAACACTAGTTTTTCTGCGCACTTTGTCCTCACTCATGCGCACCCGGGAACCAGTTCCCGGTCGGTCACCCATCCTTGGAGTGCTCCGGGCCAAGCACGCTTAACCTCGGAGTTCCTTCCAGATGAGCTTCCGGAAAAGAAGTTGCAACTTATTGATATGAGTATTCTATTAATCCTGTTAAGCCCTGAGCCAGGATCTCACACTTCTTTCCACCAAGACTTGGTTGAGGGATGGCACCAAAGAGATCAACATGAAGAAGTTCCAATATCCTCTTTGATGAGATGATAGTCCTGCTTGAGTGGAGAGAATCATGCATCTTTCCTTCAACACAAGCCCTACAAAGACGATCTCTAGAAAAAGAAACATTGTCTTTTAGTCCAAGAATGTGGCCACCCTTGTGAAGACTTTGCAAAGTTATCATGTTGACATGGGACAAGAGGCGATGACACAACCATCCCACGTCGGCCTTTCCGAATAGGCATATTGCTTGAGTGTTGGTTGACCTCGAAAAGTCCACCACAAACAACTCATTTTCAACATACCCAACGAACATGACCTTTAGAGTCTTGCTCCTCAAGAGTACCACCATATTGATAGTAAAATGGACATCAAAATTCATCTTATTAAGTGCACGAACAGACATAAGATTGTAACCGAGGGACTCGACAAGCATGACATTTACAAGGGTGATATCCTTTGCAACTACCACCTTGCCGAGGCCCTTTACCTCCGCTTTTGATTTATCACCATAGGAGATGGATGCTTGATTTATATTTGGTCTCAACTCCGTCATGATCTCCATGCTTCCGGTCATATGACTAGTGCATCCACTATCAACCACCCATTTCGACCCACCGGAAGCATAGTCCTACAAGAAATCATTGCTTGATTTTAGGTACCCATCTTGCAATGTGTCCTCTTTGGTTAGCAACAAGGGTCTTAGAAACCCAAATAGCACGAGCAACATATCCATCATAAGGACCAACATATTTTGCATAAACATCACCATAATAATCAACATATAAAATGTAGTGAGGGTTAGCATCTCCCGCAAAATCACTACGAGTGGTCTTACCCCTAGTGGCATTCCCACTCACAATGGGAGTCTTGGTTTGTGCGGGCTTGGCCTTGTTGTTGCTCTTCTTCTTCGCCTTGGCCACATAACCAAGACCCTCCTTCCCTTTGTGTGGTTTTTTCTCAAACACTTGAGCAACAACCTTTTCATTACCTTTAGGAATAGAGGTCTTGGCACTAGTGGCCTTGGCAAGGTCAACCATCAACCTAGCATTTTCCTCAATAACGTTTGCATGATCACAAGAGGGAGTAGAGGTACTAGGTGAAGTGGATTTAGAAAGTTGAGTTTGAAGTTGCTTATGAGACTTGACTAGAAGGGAGTGAGCACTTTCCAAGGCCTTGTGAGCCTTGTCAAACTTCTCCATATCCTCAAGAAGTCTAGCATTAGCAACCACAAATTTCGCTTTCTCCATTTTAATCACTTTATATTTAGCAAAGACATTGATGGGGGAATAATAACCCGGTAGGTCCATGAAGAGGGAAGCGTGACCCGCCAGGCAGAAGGCCCGGCCAGGACAGCTGACCATCAGCATGGGCCGGATTACGTCGATGGGCCAGCCAGCTTGTCGGTAACCCGGCTTGGATGGAGAAGATTCTAGAAGACCCGGAGGCGGTACGTGCTATGGAATCCAAGACTTGGAGTACACGAAGGCCAGAAGACCTAGAGTAGGACTCCGAGTCTGGGTAGAACCCGGGCTTACCTTGTATAGAACCAGGAGACCCGGCCATCCATATAAGCGGGCTCCTAGGTCATAGTTGGACAGGTCTGACAAGTTTCACGAGGAGAGAACCAGAGAGATCATCGCTACCAAGCGCACCCTGTAACCTAGATCGAGAACCGGCTCTATTGTAGCAGCCAGTTTATCGAGATCGAGATCAATAATAGCATAGCAGGAAGTAGGTTTTTATCTCCAATGGAAAGGCCGAACCTGGGTAAATCCTTTGTCCTCGTAGAGCTAAACAAACTCCCAGACACTAGTTTCGCCTGGACCAACAACTCAAGTTACCCCATGGTAACATCTGTCGTGTCAACACCACGACAGTTGGCGCCCACCGTGGAGCCTGCGTCCAAAGGTGTCATCATCATGGGAGAAGCTATGCAAGGAGTCGAGAACTTTGTTTTCGGCGAGGTTACCATCAACTCGCACGGAGAACCCATCGTCGACGATTCTGGCTGGGGGCCAGAATCGGATCTGCTAGAATCAGGTGACACTATTCCAATTGGCAAGATTAATGTTTTCGTTGGTATGGTACATGCAATTAGATCTGCTAGTGATGATGTAGCGTACCTGCACTTAGAAATTGGCAAGGTACCTGTGTATAGTGCAAACCCCTGGATCGTTTCATTTGCACACACAGTTTAAGATGTAGTATCACAACAAAGTATCATTATTACATCGAATGATCCAGACTTGATAAAATATTCATTACAACTTGCATAGCATATAGCTAGCTTGAAAGAGTAAAGCAGCGGAAATAATAATCTTCATGGAGTCCTCATCCTTTGCATGTACCACAGGCGAAAACATGTTGGTTGCAGACTCGAAACCCTTAACGAAACTCACTCGTCGTCAGAACAATCTGCAACAAAATAAAATTTTGCAACAGAGTGGGTCAGATACCATTAAAAATGGATCTGGCAAGTGACACTATGTGGACACTTAATGGAATAACTCTAGTAGCCTATATGCATATTTGGCTGGTGGAGTTCAAGGCTGTTTTGCATAAAAGCCAATTTTTCCTGTCTCTTTATAAACACTTTTCTTTTGTCAAAACAGGTATGGCATGAAAACCACCCTCTTGTCTACCTTTATTCAACCTTCATTATTTTAACTTAAGAAATTGGAATGTCGGGAGCCTCCGTTGTCGTCCTTGATCAGCTACTCAAATTGTCCGTAACCGGGGACATGGCTAAGTACTTAGTTTTAACTCTGCAGAGGTTGTGCACTTTCACCACGAGACCCAACAAACCCAAACTATCCTCAAGCACTCAATTTGTGCTAAGGAAAAGGAGAGAGTTGAGACGAGACCATTGGGAAACAGTCCCCTGTTCCTCTGGCAGACCCATACAGACATTCATCCGCTAAGACCTGCCGGAATCAGGTTCTATAACTTAGTCAAGGCAGAGCCATAATACCAAGTGGCTGCACTGGAAGCTTCTTCACTTAGACAAAACATTGGTCCCTTTAATACCCTGGGTGGCAACCACAAGTGACCATCCCTTAGAGGTCACCCTAAGAGATGACACTCAACCTTTCCATCATCTTTTCATAACCAAGTCCACCCAGGTGATAAATTACTTAGTAGAATTAAGCTTTAAAGAAAGCACATTTGCATAGCATCAAATATTCTACTAAGTTATCAAAGGTTCTAGACACAACTAGTGTAAAGGTATGGTGGGTTGAGCATATAGCAATAATACTATCCAACACATGCATATAAAAAAATACACTAAGTAATGCATATAAAAATACTTAGGAAATTTATGGGGGTGTGCCACTTGCCTTGGCAAACAGAAGTGTAGTAGTAGCAGTTGCAACCACTTTCGTCACTCTCCGGAATTTCTAACAAGTCAAACAAACCACAAATAAACATACAATCATAAATGCAACACTTAGAAAAATTATGATGTGCATGCGATGCAGGATGATACAAAGAATTATGGTATGCAAGACAAGCCAATAATTAAGGAAGGAGACATAAACTAACTTAATCCAAATGGCTAAGGCAAGGTCAAGCTCAAAGTAAACTTGTTTAAACAACTTGACGAAAGTTGTAAGGCTATTCTAAGTTTTCACAAGTTTGGTCTTCAATTAATCTTCAAGTCCTTTGTAGCTTCATTGATATTTTATGGTCTTCAATTAGCACTCTACGAACTTAGTCTTAAACACAAAGGACTTGGTCTATGTCCAAAGTGAGACAAACTAGAAAGTAGAAAAGATAGAACTAAAGTGGTTGGTCTTCAGAATCTTCTCCTTGCTTTCGTGTAACTTTCACCTTGATGTGTTGACTTCATTGAAAATTGTAAACTTGATGCTGTGGGGAGTCTCAAGGTTGATCTTGAATATAGCTTAGCCACCATGAAGTCTAAGATAGGGAGAAGGAAAGAGAGAATGGGAAGAAAGATTTAGAAATTGTAGCTGGTTGGTCTTCATAAACTTCCTCTTGATTTCTTCTAAGTCCTTTCTTCTTGGAGATGCTTCTGGAGTCTTGTTTTCATGCTAAGTCCTTCTTTGTTTCTTCATTGTTTCCACTAATTTCTAACTTAGTGGTTTTAACTAGAGAGGTCAAGAGATCTACCATGCATCCTCAAAATTTCTAAGGAGGAAGTCGTGTGAAAAGTATAGAATAATACTAAGGACTTAAATATGCATGCCATGCTTATGTAATGCTCTAAGGAAATGCAAGCAAACAAGATGTTCCAAAAATAACTAAGGACCAAAGAGGTCAAACAATAAGTCAAAATAATTTCTAAGTAAAAGTTCATAAAATAAGGTGTTGGTATTTTTCTAAGGAAAAATACTTTTAAAACCATAGTTGATAAAATTTCTAAGGACAAACACTTGTCAAAAATAACACTTGGGAAAATATTCTAAAACCACTAAGTTTTCAAGATGCTAATTTTTTTTCTAAGGAAAGATTTAACACTTTTAAGATGTTGAAATTTTCTAAGGAAATAGTGTTGTCAAAATAATTATCAAATATTTTCTAAGGAAGAAAAATACTTTGTTGGGTGAGGTGAAATATTCCTAAGTTATTCTGCATCTAACATGTTCATAATTACTTAGCTAAGTTTTCTATTCGAAAATAATGTGGAGAGCAATTTTAATATAATTTACTTATTAAAATAACACCTAAAAGCAATAAAAACAAAATACAAGCAAAAACATAGAAAAACACTTCTACAAAAATACAGAGCAATGCTATGGCCATTACTTATACAAACAAAAATATAGCAAAATATTTTGCTCAATTATCAATTTTTTATAATTAAATTATAGCCAAAATATCAATCAAACCATTTTTAAAATTTATCTAAATTAGTTTCGTCCAATCCTCAAATTAAGCATATAAAAAGTTTCTCCACATTATTAGCTTTCCAAAAATATAAATTGCATAATTTTCTGATAAAGGGATAAAAATTAATGATAGATTTAATCGCAGGGACTAATCTGTGATGCGCAGGGGCTAGAACGTAAAGAAAACTGAAAAGATCTTCGCGCTGGAGTCCTCGGTCGACGTGGCGTCTTCTGCTTGGTGCGGAGCTGCTGACTGTGCTGCTGACGCTGCTGCTGACTGGGCTGTCGACGTGGCGCTCTCCGATTGGTGAATACCGATTCGCCGGATGGATCTAATCGTACGCGTCAAAACGAGATCGGATGGCCAGGGACGGTTGACCATACCGTAGCGGCGGAACACGCCGGAGATGGCGTTGCGGTGGCGTCGGGCCTCCGGCGGTGGATGGGGCGGCGTCTCCGACGGATCTCCGGCTCGGAAGGTCGACTACGAGGTGAGGCGCGTCGCGGGGAGGGCGATGACGGTGTCGGCGTGATCGATCCCGTCCTGCAGCGGCGGCGCGGCGTGGACGGAGTGGCCCGGCCACCGGCGACCTTCGGGTGTGCACGCTCCGCTCGATTTGCTGCATTAGAAATCGAGGGGAGGGTTAGAGGGGTGCGCAGGAGCTCGGCGAGGAGGAAGGAGGCGTTCTCGGCTCGGGTCCGTGCTCACCTCCTCGGACAAAGAAGAAAACCGCGGCGGCATGGAGGAAGAGCTCGTCGATCTGGCGCAAACAAAGGTACGGGAAAATTTACATAAGTGCGCAAGGACGTCACGAAGAAGATGGGTTAGGAAAGAGAGCTCGAGGAGGTCGAGGCTCACCGGAAAACGATGAATACGGCGGCGGCGATTGCGGCAGCCTGGGTGCGCTTCGAGTTAGGGTTTCTGGGGAAAAACATGTGGCGGTGGCTGAGGTTTATATGGGGGAAAGGGTTCGTGCGAATACGCAACAAATCGCGACGAAATCGGGCGGATTCGGTTAGGGTTCGGGAGGAATCCGTGATGAACACGGTGGAGACGATGATGACGTCATCGCTGAAGGAGAGGGAGAGTGGGCCGTGGTTCGCTTGCTGGGCTTCAGCGCGTTGCACCGTGCGGTAGATAGGGCGTCTTAATTTTTTTGTTCAAAACATTTTCTTTTTCAAAAGGAAACTTTAATATCTTTTAAAATAAATGTCCAAATGGACTCAAACCAGTTTCTAAATTTTGTAAAATCAAACTCTTTATTTTGAAACTTTCAAAACAGATTTTCCAACACATTTTGTAAACTAAATTTTTGAAATGTGCTTAAATGAATTTTGGACATATTAATGTCATTTGAAACTATGGGGTTTTATAAATTCCTTTCGAAATTATATTTTAAACTAAAGCAAAATATGAGTAATAATATTACATATCACTCAAATTATAATTTGCTTAAAACTCGTTTTGTTTAAAAGGGGTTTGATAATTCATAATTAATTCAGAACTCATTTTAAGATCCAAATAAATATTTTCTTTCAAAAGCAAAACTATAAAATTTGAAAATAAAGAATAGGTAAGTAATAGTATAATTCTCCATACAAACAAACACACTTTTCAAATAGAAATCATTTTGATTTCCAAACTAAGTTTTTTTTAATAAACAATATGACACTTGATGTCAAAAATAAAATAGGTTTAAAACAAATCAGATGTGGCTTGAATAAAACTTAAATACCACAAGATAAACATTTTGCAAAAATATATTTCAACAAATACAAACAATCACAAGCAAACATTAAAAGAACAATATATAAAAGTCAAAAGAAAATTGGAGCATAATTTCTCTACTAATATATTTTCTTAAATATGTTTTCAAGTGGAAATTTATTTCCCACTTTTGAAATAACCAATTGCAAACAATGCTATATGATGATGAATGCATGCATGAATTTTCTTTTCAAAGCGAAATACATAATAGTTTTCGAAAGTTTTAAATTTTTCTGATTTTTTTCAACTTTTGAAAAACCTAGGATGTTACAGATGAGGATTGTGAATCTATGTCAGGAGCCGCCATGCTCCTTCAATCTGACGGGGAGGAGTCAGTAGGCACGGTAGAGGCCGGGTCGCCATTGGTCACGCACGAGGAACGGTCGGGAAAGCCGGCATGGATCCCGGGTGACGCAGTGGAGCATGAGGAGGATGCTGAATCGAGCTTGCCCCTGTTTGAGACCCGGTATGGATACGAGGCTGAAGAGGAAGACGAGGAGGAGCTGAAGTCTTTCCTAAGTGCAATCAGGAGGGTGGTTGTTTATACAGCTCCCTCGATAAACGCAGGAGCATCACCGTCAACCGTGGTTCCACCAGTCCCAAACCCGGATCAGCAGCAACAGTTACCACCGATCCAGGAGCAGGCAGATCAGAGGATGGATGGGGACCCGTCTTCGGTGACAGATGAGAGTGATGACACGGCTCGTTACAGAAACAGCTTTGGTTTCCTCAAGAACCGGGTTCAGGTCGAAGAAAGAGATAACACGGCTAGTGCTCCTGCTCTGTTCAACAATGGTCTGGTCCTGGACCCAGCAGTGCTTACGAGATCAGTTACCCAGAGAATGCAGCAGTGCGGGCTACGGAGTTAGACATAGCACGTCGAGCTTTGGAACAGATGCGTAGAGACACAATGGCGGAAAAGCAGCAGATAGCAGCAAAGCAGAAGCAAATTGAAGAGCAAGAGAATCGCCTCAATGACATGACTCGGGTTCACCGGAGAAGGCACCAAAGCCGGTTAGAGCCAGGTGAGAATACCATTAATCCAGCAGTGTTATTTAGGACTCTAGTGGATCAACCCATTGGTGTAACTCAAGCAGCTCCAATTATCAGAACAAGTGTAGAACCAAACAGAGGGACTGCAGGAGCCGGTGCACCATTGGTTGGGACACCGGGTTTGCTTGCCGGGGGAGCCGGGGAAATCCGGGTCTGCCACCGCGAGCGCCGAGATTCTACACGCCGACGGGTCACTATTAAAACCCAGCGGATAACGTGTACGCCGCAACTTTAGCGCTTGACCGTATTCCCCTGGGAGACTCGCCAGCAGAGATTGAAGCCCGGCGTGCCATTGACATGTTATGTACCACTGTGGTTCAACAAGTTCAGTATTCAAAGGACAAGAATGCACTTCATTCAACAACTTATCGTAGTAAGCGTACCAAGAGCCGTCACGGCGAAACCCCGCCGCAAGCTGGGTTAGCTGCGGCGCCGCAGCAGCAGAACCAGAACAACCAGCAACCTCAGCCCGCCCCAGCAGTATCAGTGGCCCAGCAAATAGTTAATGGATCGCGGGCGAGAAGAGCGGCCAGCGCGAACCCGACGGGACCCGTCGTAGCGGTACCGCAAGGAGGACCCGGCGTCGCAGCAGAAGTATCTGTAGGCTCACCAGGTAACAATAATTTTTTAGCAAGTTCTTCTAACCTAGCCGGGCCAAAGTGTCTTCAGATGTCATTAGAGCGGAGCCTTTTCCTGAGAAGTTCAAGGAGCCCAACAAGATATCCAATTACGAGCCTAGCGTGGACCCGGCGGTTTGGTTGAGAAGTTATGAGATGGCTATGTGTATTCGCAATGCCACAGAGAACGTTTGCGCAAAGTACATGTATTTGATGATGAGTGATGGAGCAGCAAAATTGTGGTTCAAGAACTTACCAGAAAAATCAATCAATTCTTGGGACGAGCTAAAAGCTATCTTCATCAAGCACTTTCAAGGTACCTGCAAGCGTTTGTTTTCTATTGAAGACCTTGATCATTGTGTGCAGAGGAAGGGCGAGTCAGCGCGGCATTGGATGAGACGGGTCACGGAGATCCTTCATTCTTCATCTGGTATTGAGTGCAAGGATGTGATTTCATCAATGGAAAAGACGTGCAAATTTGTTCCCCTGGTTCAGAAGCTTGGCCGTATGAAGGAAGGTCACCAGGTCAAGCCAGTCACCATGGCTGAGTTAATGGATGCTTGCAACAGGCACGCAGCCACGGACAAGACCCAGGATGATAATGAAGAAGAGAAAGGGAAAGGGCCAGCGAATAATGGAGGAAAGAGCAACAATGGCAACGGAAGCAATAACAACAACCAGAATCAACGCAAGCATGGACACAATGAGGGAAGTTCAGAACTGGTGGCAAACACCAATGCCGGGTTTCAGAGGCAAAGGATGGAAGGGAATTTTCAGGATAATAGAGGGTATCAAGGAAATAATGGGAACTACAATGGTGGAAATAATTATCAAGTGTCACGCCCAAGCCCAAACAGCCTTGAAGAGGCTTTTAGGATGCCGTGTCCTCGCCATAGCAGGAACGGTAGACCCGCCAATCACTCGTTGGCTCAGTGCATGGACTTGAACAGGTGAAAAAACAATGAGATACAAAGGGCACTGCAAGGAGCAGGCAGAGGTGGAGGGCCCGGCCCGGGTGGTAACCCGGCTGCAGGTCTTTTCACTGGAGCTAATGCTGTACCACCAACAACGCTGGACCGGGTCAGAATACAGGAAATCAAGGCGGGTTCTCACAGCAGCCAAAGCAACTTGGCCAGTACCACATATATACCAGTGGTGCGACCAAGAGGGAGCGAAAGGTAGTTAAAAGGGCGGTTAATGCAGTTGCTGCAGGAGTTCCAAGATATTTGAGGTGGTCAGAGCACACGATCACGTGGAGTAGAGCGGATCAGCCGGATGTTGTTGAGCACCCAGGTCTGCTAGCTTTAGTTGTGGCTCCCCAAGTGGATGGCTTTGAGTTAAAGAAGGTGCTGATGGATGGTGGAAGTAGTATCAACATCTTGTATTGGGAGACGTTTTTGCGTATGGGTCTTAAAGTATCACAGTTACAGAAGACGTCGACATTTTTTCATGGCATAGTTTTGTTAGAAGTTGCTTTTGGCGAGTCCATTGACAACTTTAGATCGAAGTGGCTCACGTTTGAGGTGGTGAAGTTCCAGAGCCCGTACCATGCGTTATTTGGAAGGCCGGCTTATGCTAGGTTCATGGCAAGGCCGTGTTATGTATACCTACAGTTGAAAATACCGGGTCCTAAGGGGATCATCACAGTTCATGGCAACAAAGAGATAGCAGTGAAGTGCGATGAAGGAGATGCGGCCTTGGCAGAGCAAGTTTGTGCGAAAGAGGAGTTGAAAGCTTACAGGTCTAACCTTGACCCGACAGATAACACAGCACTAATGAAACCAACAACAGAAGATGATAGGGCAAAGTTCAAGGCTGCCCAAGATACAAAGATGGTGGATTTTGTGCCTGGAGATTCCTCCAAGCAGTTCGCCATAGGGTCCAATCTTACTGATAAATAGGAAAGCGCGCTCATCGAGTTCATCCGTGAGAATCGGAATGTTTTTGCATGGACACCTAGTGACATGCCTGGCATTCCGACTGAACTCGCTGAGCACCGCGTACATGTTGATCCCAAGGCAAGGCCGGTAAAACAAGGTTTGAGGAAAATGAATGCAGAGAGAAGAAAGCTATAGGAGAGGAGATAGCCCGGCTCCTAGCAGCTGGCTTTATCATGGAAGTTTTTCACCCGGAGTGGTTGGCTAACCCGGTTATAGTTCTGAAGAAGAATAACGAGTGGAGGATGTGCATAGATTTTCACAAGTTTGAATAAGCATTGTCCCAAGGACCCATTTGCACTGCCGCGCATTGATCAAATCATTGACGCAGTTGCGGGCAGCGAGCTCTTGTGTTTTTTGGACGCGTACTCAGGATATCATCAGATCAAGCTTAATAGACAGGATTGGAAAAAGACAGCGTTCATAACCCCGTTTGGTGTTTTTTGTTACAAGACCATGACGTTTGGGTTGAAAAACGCAGGTGCAACGTACCAAAGGTGTATTCAGAAGTGTTTTCATGATCAGATTGGACGCAATGTGCATGCTTATGTGGATGATGTGGTGATCAAGACATAGAAAGCCGGGTCATTCATTAATGACCTAAGAGAGACGTTTGTGAACTTGCGGAAGTACAAGATGAAGCTTAATCCTACGAAGTGTGTATTTGGTGTTCCAGCGGGAAGCTCCTGGGTTTTATCGTATCAGAGAGAGGAATTGAGGCAAACCCGGAAAAGATCAAGGCTATTCAAAGTTTGAAGAAACCTGAAGAATTAGCAGATGTTCAGAAGTTGACGGGGTGTGTAGCTGCGCTAAGCCGGTTTATATCCCAGCTTGGAGAGAAAGCCATCCCTTTGTTTAAATTTATGAAGAAATGGACAACTTCGTGTGGAATCAAGAGGCAGATGAGGCATTTGAAGCTCTCAAGAAGCAGCTGTCAGAGGCACCAATACTTGCGGCGTCGGGTCCTAAAGAGCCCATGTTATTATACGTCGCCGCCGGGCCTTAGGCTGTTAGCGCTATGGTGGTGGTCGAGCGTAAGGAGGCAGGGAAAGAAAACCCGGTCCAGAGGCCGGTCTATTACGTGAGTGAGGTATTATCAGAGGCAAAGCAGTGCTATCCACATTGGCAGAAATTAGTGTTTGGTGTTTTCATGGCGAGTAGAAAGTTGAAGCCGTATTTTAGGAACATCCAATCACAGTGGTTAGTTCAATACCATTGGCAGATATTATCAGAAACTCAGAAGCTACAGGAAGAGTTGCCAAGTGGGCAATAGAGATGGGGCCGTACCATATCAACTATGAGCCTCGTACAGCAATCAAATCTCAAGCGTTGGCTGATTTTCTTAATGATTGGACGCAGTTAAGTGCACCACCCTCACACCAAGTATCAAATCCTGGGTTATGCATTTTGACGGGTCTAAGCAAGAGCAAGGTTCAGGAGCCGGAGTTGTGTTAACATCTCCAAAAGGTGACAAGTTGAGTTATGTGTTGCAAATTCACTTTGATTGTTCCAATAATGTGGCAGAGTATGAGGCCTTGCTGCATGGTTTGCGCATGGCAAAGGAGATGAATATCAAGCGTATCAAGTGCTATGGAGATTCAGACCTTGCGGCACAGCAAGTTTCAGGAACATGGGATAGAAAGGATGCAACAATGGCGGCTTACAGAAGAGAAGTGGATAGGGTAGCCGGGTTCTTCTCAGGCTATCAGGTGGATCACATTGATCGCAGGAAAAACGATGATGCAGATGCTTTATCAAGACTCGGCTCACGCAGAGAGCCGGTTCCACCTAATGTTTTCTTAGATGAATTGTGGACTCCGTCAGTCAAGCTTCAAGATGAGGAAGAACTTGCATGTCAAGATGACCCGGATTCACAGTTGGTAGCAGCAACCCGGGAAATTCCAGAGTGGACAGAACCTTACTTAGCGTATCTTCTGCGAGGGGAGTTGCCACCACAGGAAGTTGTGTCCCGGCAAATCCAACCCGGGCTAAGGCTTACGTGGTCATTGATGGTGAATTGTACAAAAGGAGCGTGTCAGGAGTATTTCAACGATGCGTATCTAGAAAGGAAGGCCGGCAAATTTTGAAAGAAATCCATGAGGGAGATTGTGGTCATCATGCATCAACAAGATCTCTAGTGGCGAAAGCATTCAGACACGGGTTTTTCTGGCTCACAGCCCAGGCAGATGCAGAACGCTTGGTGAGCAGATGTGATGGGTGTCAAAGATATGCAAGGCAAGTCATGTGCCGGCTCAGGAATTGCGAACAATACCTTTGACCTGGCCTTTTGCAGTCTGGGGGCTTGATATGGTGGGTCCCTTTCATATGTCCCCTTGCAAGAAAACCCACCTCTTAGTTGCCATTGATAAGTTTACAAAGTGGGTTGAGGTGATGCCAGTTACAAACTGTGAAGCAGCTACAGCAGTTAAGTTTGTGAAGAAAATCATACACAGGTTTGGGTATCCTCATAGCATCATCACAGATAATGGAACCAACATGTCACTTGGAGAGATGGCAAAGTTTGCGGAAACAATGGTATACGTTTGGATGTGGCCTCAGTTGCTCATCCACAGGCCAATGGGCAAGTAGAAAGAGCAAATCAAGAGTTACTGCGAGGATTAAAACCACGCCTCCGGGTCCCGTGCATCAGAGCCGCGGAGCGTGGGTTGAGGAGTTACCATCCGTGGTTTGGGGAATCAATACAACGCCAAATAGATCCACAAAGATGACGCCCTTCTTCATGGTGTATGGGGCAGAGGCAGTACTCCCAAGTGACATTATACATGACTCGCCTAGAGTGGCGGCTTACGTTGAAGCTGAGAAAAGCAAACCCAGCAAGATTCTTTGGACTTGCTCGAGGAGAATAGAGAACAAGCATTGGCAAGATCTGCAATTTATCAGCAAGATTTGAGGCGGTATCACAGTCGCCGGGTTAGAACTCGTACTTTCCAGGAGGGTAACTTAGTGCTGCGGTGGACGCAATCCAAGGAAGGGATGCACAAGTTATCTCCTCCGTGGGAGGGGCCCTTTATCATAAGCAAGAATCTGCACAATGGTTCGTATTATTTGGTGGATGCTAGAGAGAAATCTGAGTATGTGAACGACACAACACATTCCACTTCTTCATTAGAGGAGCGCGAGCGGCCATGGAATATTGCCCAGCTGCGCCCATATTATACTTAGCATGAGATTGAGATATCAGATGTAACACACGATGTAACAGGCAGCAGGTTTCATACGCGCTCTTTTCCTTACCAGGGTACCTAAGGGGCTGGAAGGTTTTTAATGAGGCGGCTTGCTGACCTAACCTTTTCTATCAATAAAGTGAAGGTTGAACAGAAATTTGTGTTCTCAGTTTACTTTTCAGTTTTTGTTATGAAAGCCAGTTCTCTGAAAAATTTGAGTTGAAAAGATGTGCAGTTGATGATGTGCCAGGTCTTGGGGGCTTGTCATTAAGGTGACATAGTTTGTCCATCCAAGACCCGGCTTTAGATTGCCCGGGTCACATAATTTTCTGTGACCCGGTAGAGAAAGTTTCAGTTGTTACTTTAGTATCTTTTTTTTTAGTATGCATGTTTAGTTTTACAGCTTTTATCCATCTTTTTGATATAGTTAAGTTGTAGTATAGTTGCAAATTATTTTTTTCATGATAGATGCCCATTGAGCGCGTCACACTAGTATCTGGATCAATGGGGTAATGTGCATAGTTGAAGCCTTTACTTTATAAACATTGATCCGGGTCTTGGGGGCTCTCATTGAATAGTTTGTAGCTGCAATCCCAAGATCCGGCTTTTATGCCACCAGTTTTATTCTTGGTTGTCTTGCTGTTGAGTTTGATGTGACTCACAATTTATGGCCTGATTGCTCACCTGAAAATTCAATCAACCATGATGCCCAATGGGACTTGGGTTGACCCTGTTTTTATCAGAGAAGTTGCGACAGAGAATCCATGCGAAAGCCAACTCACAGTTAAAGCAATCAAAAGGGTCATCAAAACCAAAGAGACAGATATCATAAAGAAAAATTTTCAAGTGATTCAAGCAAGTTTCAAAGGTGTACTACTACACCACTGCAAGCAAGGGATAAAAGTGCTAAGTTATTACAATAAACTGCCCAAAGGGCTGAATGAGAGTTTTTTGCAGAGATAAAGCATCTGCATGAGTTTTTCAAGCCTCGGCTTCAGGAGCCGGGTCACGGGTGGCGAGCTGGCTGGGTGCTCCTCAGTGGTTTTTGCCGGGTCATCTTCCTGGGCAGCCGCCGGGTCAGCTTCTGTCTCCTTTGTTGCCTTGGCCTTGATCTTGCGCCGGGTGACTTGTTGAAGTGATTGGAAGTAGCTTTCATCATCTTCTTCAACGGCGGCTCGTGATGGAGGAGGAACACTTGGAGTAGAGAGCTTGGCGTTGTGGAGGTACTGGGAGCAACCTTTGCTGGATCAATGGAATCCTTGTAGCTTTGAAGGAGGTCGATGCGTTGTGGTTCATCGTCCATGATTTCTTCGTCTCTTTGGTGTATCCGTATTGCAGCGTGGTGAGCTTCATCTTGCTTGCAATCACAGTGGCAACGTGTCGGGTTTGTTTTACAACCCGGGAGTAGCTCTTTTTGTCAAACTCCGTGCCATCAGTGTTATATTGAGGAAAGCCGTTCTTTAGAGGACCGGGTTTAGCTGGGGATGGTAGGCCTTTGCCAAAGCAAGACCTCGCATCACCCCGGCCCTGCAAGCAGATCTCTTCAACAGATGGGTCCATTGGGGCATTGTTGACAGATGCCCAAGGACCTCAGTATACGCACTTGGCGGGTTCTCCCAGTTCCTTGCTGCTTTGATGACTTCGCAGCTGCCAAAGTACAGGGCGTGTCAGCGTGTACATGCACTTGATCTTCTCCGCAGTAGTCTTGCGAAGGTTTCCATCGCGAGGGCCTGGGTAAGATAAGTGTGACAGTTAGAATTGAAATCCGGGTCTACTTGTTCAGTACAGTTTGAATTCAAAGAAGTGATGCTTACCCACTAAGGAGGCCACCATGGAGGTGACCATGTTCTTAAGCCGAGTTAGCTCATTGGTGACTGCATCTAGCTGCTTCTGGAGATTGGCGCGTTGTTCTTTCCATTGCTCTTCATGTTCCTCCAGCTCTTTCTTGAGGTCAGAATTCTCCTGGGTCAGCTCCGTGACATTTTTCCCCAAAGCTTGCAGTTGTTCAGCATGGGTGACCGGGCTTCAGATTCAGTTTTTACAGCGTCTTTGAGCCGGTAATTTCTGCCTCGGCTTTGGCGTGGTCTTCCTGTTACAATACAAAAATTTATGTTAGTCCCAGGTTACCGCAGGCAAGTTAACCCGGAACTTGGGGGCTACAAGTTTGAAGTTTTTTAAGCAGTACATAAGCAGCAATATAGACGTATGGTAGTCCCAGGTTACTGAAGGAAAGATAACCGGAACTTGGGGCTACAGTGTTCAAATTTTGTAACATAGATAACAGTGGAGTCCCAGGCTGCTGCAGGCAGGCAACCCGGCACTTGGGGGCTACACGTAAAACTTTGAAATTTTCTATGTTCTAGTCCCAGGCTGCTGCAGGCAGGCAACCCGGCACTTGGGGGCTACAGTGTTTAAATTTTGTTGTGAAGGGTGACAAGTTTTAAAGATGGAAGTTTTTTAGTCCCAGGTTGCTGTGAACAGACAACCCGCACTTGGGGGCTACAGGATTGAAGTTCTATGTCAGAGGAATTCATATTATAAGCACCAAGCTCATCAACAAGTGATGAACTTAGAGCTTGGGGGCTACTAAGGGTATAGTTATGCAAGAAAACGTAAAGGCAAGAAACAAAATTGTACCTGGTATCGTTTCTGAATCAGAGCAACCAGTTCAGCCTCCAGATTCTTGTGCTGAGCAAGGCGAGAGAAGTACTCATCGCAAAGGGCTGGGACGGACATGGAGTCCAGAGCCGACAAATCAGATGAAGGAACCGGGTCCTTTCCTTTGACAGGAGACGCCGGTATAGCATGGGAGTTGGCACCTTGGTCAGAGCTTCAGGCGCACTTTGTACAGGAACATGCCGGGTTCCAGTAACTTGCACTTCATCTTCTTTGGTGCCAGATCCTAACCCGGGTGAGTGAGCAGCTGGGGATGGCTCTGGCACAGGAGCAACTGGTGTTTTTGGAGAAGCCACAGGGGTTACATGCTCCATTGGCTCATCTCTGTCAACCGGTTCTTCAATATGTGCCTCCATAGGAGAAGGTTCTGTTGTTGCTGGAGGAGGAGACGCCGCTGGAGGAGAGTCCGGGTCTTCATCTACAAAGGCTCTGGCACTGCAATAAGATAGTGATTTAGTCAAGAAGGGTAGAAAATATAAAGGTGTGGTAAAAGTATGTAAAGTATTACTAACCCGGTGTTGATCTGGAAATCCTCGGGAGTGCTAACGCTGTCCGAGGATGAAGCTGACAAAGAATATGATTTAGCGGCTCGGATTTTGCCAGCTAAAGGGTGTGTCTTCTGGATGGATTTGGCCCAACTAGCTAAGGAGCATGGAGGGATACCTGTGTTCAGGGAACCCGGGTTTGCAGCAGACCAGGTTTGGGGTTTCTTCTTGGCAGTAGTTTCCTTCTCAAGCTCCTTTGCCTGTGTGTGTGCTTGGGGTTGAGATGTGTTCATTGCATAATTTGAAAGACGAGAATAAGGCACCTTTGCAACAGTAGCTCGAGTCCTCTTGAGAGAGGGAGGTTCAGTAGTTTGAGGACCCGGCATTTCATCAGCAGCTGGGTCAGAGGGTCCTGGAATAATAAATGCTGGGTTATCAGTTGATTGGTCCTTAGCGGTGGCTTCATTGTTAATCAGGTCGAGGAAGAGCCGGCCAGCTGAGTCTAGCTCACCTTCTTCTTCTTCGTCACTTGCGTCTGTGTCTTCATCGACAGGAGGAGACACAGGGGCATAATCCGCTTTCCACCACTCTGGGTCCTGAAACGAAGGAAGATGAACATATAAGTGTGCTATGCAAGAAAAGTCGGGTTAGCAAGATGGAAAGCAAAAGTATCATACAGTGGGTGGTTTGTTCTTGGCACTGAACGGGGCAAGCCCGGTCAGTGCGATGTCATGCTTGGTCTCGCCAAGCAGTCTCTTGGCATTCTTCACAATCTGATCATCAGTGAGCGTTATCTCAGAGTAACACATGCTGTCAGTTGTTTCTTCAGTGTACTCGTGGAACAACCGGGTCCTGATGCTGAGGGGCTGGATGAACCAACCGATCCAGCACTTGACTAGATATATGCCGCGGAGGCCGTGAGCGAGCAGTGCTCTGGCCCGGACACGGTCTGCTTCAACTAAGACCCGGTTCTCGTCACTAGCGTAGCTGTTCATCTTTGGGTCATAAACTAACGCAGAGTTTCTGAAAGCCGGGAAGCGGGCTTCGTCTGACACAGGGGAGGTATCCTTGCAGTAAAAGTAAGAGTTTTGCCACCCTTAGGGTGGCTCGCAAGAATGAGAGCCGGGAAATCGCATTCTCTCCGACGCTGGATGGAAACACCTCCATAAGGGCCAAGAGGTTTGTTCTTGTGAGAGGGATTGCAGTAGAAGAGTTCTAAAAACAATTCGAGACTGGGAGCCATCTGAAGATAATCTTCACAGAAAACTACGAAATTGCTGATGTTGAGGATAGAGTTGGGAGCAACATCCATAGTGGTAAGGCCGTAATACTTGAAAACTTGACGGAAAAACAAAGAGCCTGGAGGACGAAGGCCACGGGAGACATGGCCGAGCAAAACGACTATTTCACCTTCCTTTGGGTTGGGACGCGTTTCCTCTCCAGGAGCGCGCCAATGGATCTCGTCCTTGGGTGGAAGCTCGCCCCGGTTCACGTACGTCTGCAGCGTTGTGTCCGTGGCGCTGGATGTGGTCCAGTTCACCGGAGCGGCTGCCGCCATGGCGCTGGTGCTCGCTCCCTTCTTCGCGCCCTTCTTCGTGGCCTTGGGACCTCCGGACTTCACCTTCTCCTGCCCCATTGCCGCAGAGCTATGGTGGTGCCCAATCTCGGTGAGTGGATGAACCAACCCTAGCCGAGGAAGTGGATGCGAGGAGAGGAAGATTTGGAGCGGGTGCGGATGCGATTGAGTGCGGAATCGAGGGCGCAGCACGGCTAGATGAATTGGTTGTGGTTGTGAAGCTTTCTATCAGGATTTGGGAGCTCGATTGGAGATGTGTTGCGGTGGCTGCGCGAGGAAGAAGATGAATGGGCCAACGAGAAGAATGGGGAAAAGTAACAATGCGTTTTACCCTAACCCTACACTTATAGGCGTGGTAAAAGGCCCTATGGGTGTTGCGGTAAAAAGGCAAAGAGATAAGGATCTTTGACCGAAAGTCAACGACAAACAGAATGAGACAATTACAGGATATTAATTGATAAGATCAGATTGAGATAGACTGGGGATGGATTTATAGTTGGGTGGCAGTTTTCGCTAAGTGTTGAGCGTGAAATCCGGAGGCGTATGAACCCGGTATGACCAAGCCGGGTTACAATATGGACCGCCAAAGAGAGCTGGCCTAAGTGACCCGGCATTTGAGTTATTATGTGTTTGTTCTTATTTTTCAGGGGGTTAACTCGAACATCGAGAATGGCGGCTTCACTTGAGAAATAAAAGATCGAAGCTAAAGAGAAGCACACCAAGCCCGGCGTCCAAGTTAACCTGGGGGCTACTGATGGGGGAATAATAACCCGGTAGGTCCATGAAGAGGAAAGCGTAACCCGCCAGGCAGAAGGCCCGGCCAGGACAGCTGACCATCAGCATGGGCCGGATTACGTCGATGGGCCAGCCAGTTTGTCGGTAACCCGGCTTGGATGGAGAAGATTCTAGATGACCCGGAGGCGGTACGTGCTATGGAATCCAAGACCTAGAGTTCACGAAGGCCAGAAGACCTAGAGTAGGACACCGAGTCTGGGTAGAACCCGAGCTTACCTTGTATAGAACCAGGAGACCCGGCCGTCCATATAAGCGGGCTCCTAGGTCATAGTTGGACAGGTCTGACAAGTTTCACGAGGAGAGAACCAGAGAGATCATCGCTACGAAGCGCACCCTGTAACCTAGATCGAGAACCGGCTCTGTTGTAGCAGCCGGGTTATCGAGATCGAGATCAATAATAGCATAGCAGGAAGTAGGTCTTTATATCCAATGGAGAGGCCGAACCTGGGTAAATCATTTGTCCTCGCAAAGCTAAACAAACTCCCAGACACTAGTTTTGCCTGTCCCAACAACTCAAGTTACCCCATGGTAACATCTGCCGTGTCAACACCACGACAGACATGGTCTCTATCCTTAATGATTTTAGCAATTATTTCATCATTTTATCATCAAGGGACTCAAGTCTTTCCTCAAGAGAAGTTCTATATTCACTCTCTTCTTCAAGAGAGGCATTCAAGGATGCAATGGTGAGAGAGTCCTCTCTCTCAATTTTTCCCTTGTCTTCAAGGAGTTCTTCGGCTACATCAAGTTGTCTCAAGAGTGACTCAACATATGACTTAGTTTCACCTTGCAAGTTATCCACAAATGTACCGGAGGCAACAAGTTCTTTCTTAATCACAAGACTAGATTTATCATCCATTTCATGCATAGTCTTGGGAGTAGAAGATGATACCTAGGTAACATGAGCCATGAGGCAACGGGCGGTGTTGATGGAGATGTTTTCATTGGGGGATTCTAAGAAAGAAGTAGATGGAGTTGATACGATGGCTAATGCGGCCACCTCACTAGTGGGTTCTTCTTCTTTGGAATCATCGGAGGGATACTCTTCTTGAGTCATCAACACAATTCTTGGTGCTTTCTTGAAGTATGGCTTCTTCTTGACAAATGGCTTCTTTTGGATCATGCTTGATTGGCCCTTGAGGATGAGCCTTCCACCGTGTTGCTCTCTATTCTCATAAGGACAGTCTTTTATGAAGTGATGCTTGTTACGACAATTGTAGCAAGTCTTTGTCCTATTTGCAAACTCCTTCTTCCCACTTGGATTGTTTGTTTGATCAAGTTGAGCCTTTGCCTTAGCCGGGTCATTCCAAAATGTCCTTGTTGCAAGAGCCACGTGACCATGGTAGGCTTGTTCAAGATCATCGGGAAGAATGTTGTTCGGCATGCTTCAACCTCATCATGTTCATCAAGGCACACAACCTTGGCCTTCAAAGTAAGTGAGGGACCTTGTTTATTCCATGGCCCTAGCACGGTTGTCTAGAGCATTCTTGGTGGCAACCTTGGAGGCTTTCATCTCTTGCATAACTTCATTGGATGTCATCTCAAGGTAGTTGTATTTTCCTTGTAGGGCCATCAAGTCAACGGGCTTGAAGGGCATGAGAGCATTCACTACTTCCTCTTGATCCAAGCATCATCCACATAAGCTGCCCCAACATTAAAAAAGGCTTGGGCAAGAGTCTTGAGTCTTGCATACATCTCTTCTTGAGTTTCACTATCAAGCATGTAGAAGCCTTCGGCTTCATTGTTCAAAGCATCAAATCTATTCCTCTTCATGATCTCATTCCCAAGGAACACCTCGGAAAGGCAATCCCAAGCTTCTTTGGCGGTGGGGAGATTTTGGATGTGATAGAGATCCTTTTCTCCAACGGCAAGTTCAATCATGTGAAGAGCGGAGGCATTGAGTTGTGCATCTGCCACTTCTCTTCTTATCAAGTTGTTAGGATTCACGGCCTTGTATCCCACTTGAATGATCCTCCAAAGCTCGATAGAGGAACTGTTGATATGAGATTTTATTAAGTGTTGCCAAGTAGCAAAAGCCAATGCATTAAGCTTAGGTGGTGGACCTAAAGGGTTTATGCGAGTATGATGGATAGGTTGGTCGGGAGAGTACACAAGGGGAACCGCATGGTACTCCGGCTTCCCACCTTTGGGTATGGTGGTAGATGTGGAGGATTTCTTAAGATCGGTGTTTTCAACCCCTTTCTTTTTCTCTTTTTCCTCCTCGGTATCACCGTCATTGGAGTTAGCGGAGTCCTCTAGGGGGATGGTCTCCATAGGAATCTTGCCACTTGCGAGTTGCTTGAGCAAGTCACGCATCTCAGCAAATTGGGTATCCATGGACGATTTCAAAGATGTCTCCATCAATTTGAGATCGGCCATGGATGCCGGAGTGGCTTGGTCATCCGCGGGATCACCCTCACCGGTCATACTTCTCTTAGGTGGTTAAACCCGACAAGAGAACCTTGCTCTGATACCAATTGAAAGGATCGTATGACACCTAGAGGGGGGGGTGAATAGGTGCTACTTCAAGTTTAGTACTTTTTCAAATTAGGCTTGACACAAAAGGTAAATTCTCTAGATATGCGACTATGGTGAATTTACCTTTATGACAAGCTAGCAACTAAGCAAGATACACGAAGTAAAGACGGTAAATAAGGATAGAGGTAACCAAAAGTGTAAGCACGCGGAGACACGGATGTAATCCCGAGTTCCTCCTTTTTAGGGGAGTACGTCTCGTTGGAGGGGTGTGTGGCACCACAAAGGTCGATCTCAATGCCACAAAGGCTCACCTATTCTTCGATGAGCCGCACCACAAAGGTTTGGTTCACCTTCCATTATCGGAAACCTTCAAGGCAGATTTCGGAGCCTTTACAACAACGATATGGGGCACAACCCACAAAAGGGTTGGGGGCTCCCGAACAGCTACAATCTGTCACAAAGACAATCAAGTAAGTACAACAATGAGCTAGGTTTTCCCAGAGGAAATCCTAGCAAAGGGTCCCTCAAGTGAATGAGGGGGAAATGAAAAACGGCTCGGTGAAGATGTAGATCGTGGCCTTCTCCTTCAATCCTGCAAAGATCCACAAGATTGGGTGGAGGGATTAGGAGATTTAACAAATCTTGAGCTTGCAATAATGGTGCCTTCAAGTTTGGTCAAGCTAAGTGGCTGGAGGTAGGTGGAGGGGCATTTCTACCCCTCCAGATTTCTGCCCGTTGGAGTGCAGAGTTGACCGGATATTCCGGTATAAGTGAGGCCCAGATATTCCGGTCCACCAGAATTTCCGGTGTCATGAATCAGAATTTTCGGTAACCTCCAGCAGCTGTAGCTTCAGGTCCTTAGCAGATTTCTTCGACAAAACTTCTGGACCGGATATCCCGGTGTCACCAACCGGAATTTCCGGTGACCTCCAGCACCTGGGGATTTTGGTCCTTAGCCAAAATCTTCGACGAATCTTCTGGACCGGATATTCCGGTGTCCAGTACCGGAATATCCGGTGAACTCTAGCAACATTGTGAGTTCATTTCTTCCTTTTTTGGTGTTGATGCACAAGTAATATACTACTAAGACCTGCATCACTTAACACCTAGTCAAATGTTTACTAGTGTTGTTAACTAACACACAAAACACAAGTGACTAAATATGCTCTTTCAATTATCCGACGGTTTTAATCCGAATAATCCGATTTTCTACCGAAATTTCTAATATAATATAGTACTCCCTCCGTCCTAAAATAAGTGTCTCAAGTTTGCCCAAAAGTGAATGTATCTAGACATATTTCATGTATAGATACATCCACTTTTGAGCAAATTTGAGACACTTATTTTTGGACGGAGGGAGTATAATATGCAGTTAGTGAGTTGTCGAGTTCGTCCGGTTGAACAACAACTCACTTAATAGCCATTATAACGACTATGTAGTATAACTTTGATAGTTACTAGGTTTCTAAATAATTATTTTTGGTTGTATTGCTTGACAATTTACTTATGTGTGTATCTATCCGATTAATTTTGTTTCTGCTCCGAATCCGCCCGTTTCCGTTCCTGAATCCGCGACTACATATATTCGCTTCCGAATCCGTGTCCGATCATTATCCGCTTCTCTCTGAATCCGATGGGAAAATATGGTAAAGGATATGGTAAAGGCAAAATCTGATCCGATCTGATCCGTTTACACCCCTAGGTATCATGTTATCACTTGAGATGCGGTATCACTAGATCTGCTCTCATGTATTCCCTAAATTTTTTTCCGGCTGAGAAATCTGACATGAACAAAGAACCGTGGAAAAGTTAGAAAATTGCTAGATTGTTCAACCGTGAAATTATAGTTTTTATTAAATATCATACTCCCTCCCAGGAAATACTTGACTTAGATTTATCTAAATTTTGATGTATTTAGACAAATTCATGACAAGTATCCCCGAACAGAGGGAGTATTATTTATATTGCAAAGATCACTAGAGCATAATACTGGGATATAATCTGACCAGTCAGATTATCTTCAACCGGACACCCCAATTTTTATAATACACCCGGCAGGATAGGTCGGACATGGCCCAGACAACAAAAAAACACCCAAGACAAAATTGGGGTTTTTTGGAACGTCGGATCCAATGGGACGGACCCACCTCTAATCTATCTAAACCGTCCCTAACCCTCACCGAGTCCCTCTTCCTCCCTTCCGCCTCGCTTGTGTTGCCCTTGCCTACCTAGCTTCGTCGCCACCCTGAATCTGTACTGCCACCCAGATCCTTCCCGAACACGTTTTACTTCGCCGTACATAGCCCATTTGTTCAACAAAATGTCGGAGGTGTTTTCTAGATTATTTTGCTTAATTGTAGGCATAAATGAATTCGTCGGATGATGAAGTTAACTATATGAATTTTGAGAATTTCATATTCAAAGAGTTATTGATGATATAAGTATGATTCCGAAATTGATGACGAGGAAGATGCAAACATGATGGTGATGATGAGTTTCCTTAAAAAATAGAGAAAAAAGAGGGTCATGTTCTTAACTTCAAGGGTTCCATAAAGGGCATGCTAGTTGTTCCCCTGTGATAGGTGCAAGGAATCTCTACCGCGGCTACTTCAGACCAAATCCGGTATTAGTTTTTTTTCCGACTTTGCTTCAAGATGAGTTCTTCATAGTGGATGGTGTGAAGAAATATGTGTTGAGTCGCACGAGGTACAACATTTGCACACACAAAAATTCCTAGGGCGGCCACACCAAGATCTATCCAAGGAGATAAGCTATGATGTTACCACTAGACACGCAGGTGCAGAACACTGTAAAGTGTGTCGGGGCAGTGCAGTCTGTGCGCCTCGTCTCGGACAACTCCGCCGCTCGTGCTCATCACCGGCTTGCCAAAGGAGACTCTGTAGGCGCTAGACTGGGCGATGGCGGCGAGAGATCATTGGAGGAGGATAATCAACAAAGAGGCAAGGCAATATGCCAGGTGCAACGAGCAGCGACACAAGTTGGCCATGCGCAGCTCTGAACGCCAACATGACCGACCAAAGGCCCCGCACCTGTGAGCAAGGACGGTGACATGGCAAGCACCACCGATAGGTGGGCCTATACATGTTTGGTCGGACGGACGCCCGAAGCGCTTCAATTTTAGAGAGTGTAGGGACTGGAGGGATTCTTTCCCAGTAGCTTTCCGAGTGTATGCATATGGTTTTCCTTGCCATGTGATCACCTTGTAGAAGACGTTGTCGCTTTGTCGTTGGGGTTGTGTCACCAGAGATGAACGACAACACCTCTATCATTGATCCATAGATTTAACGACGAGAACCCCTTGAGATTGAGCTCGGTGATGATTCATCAAAATTTTCAGCTCAATCCACCCCAGTCTCGAGTGCATACGCCAGATAGACCGTCGGGACGGATGCTCAATCATAGGCTTCTTTGGTATCAACTATAAAACGCTCCACTTTCCCCTCCCTCTGGTTACTGTTTGAGAGAGGCGAAAAGGGAGTTCGTCTTCGTCCCTCGTCTCGCCGACGGCCGATTCGTCGGTCTCCTCCCTCTCCGCCTCTCCGGCCGCTGTTGCGGTGTTGGGAGAGTAGGGAGACCCCGGATTCGTGCCCGAGGCTTGTAGATAGTAGTTTAGGGTTTCTCGGCGGCGCTGGAGAGGTGGTGGCTGCGGTGGTGCTGATTGCGTGGATCACACGTTCGTTGGGAGACCCCAAGAGGAAGGTATGATGCAGTGTAGCAGCAGTTTCCCTCTGTATGAAACCAAGGTTTAATCGAACCAGTAGGAGCAAGAAATCACTTCTGAAGGTTGTTGTGGCGCGTTTATTCGATCACCAACGTGGAATCTGCACACAACACAATCAAACTACTTTGCCCCAACGAAACAGTGAGGTTGTCAATCTCACCGGCTTGCTGAAAACAAAGGATTAAACGTATGGTGTGGAAAACAGTAGTAAATTGCAGAGAATGAAAAGGAACAGTGTTTGCAGTTGGTTGTATTATCAGTGTAAAAGAATGGACCACAGTTCACTAGTGGTGTCTCTCCATAAAAGATAACTAACATGCGGGTGAACAAATTACAGCTGGGCAATTGACAAAATATTGAGCGCATGACAATGCATATATATGACATGATGATTACTATGATATTCATGTGGGCATTACGACAAAATACATAGACCGTTATCCAACAGCGTCTATGACTAATAATCCACCGCCAGGTTGTCATACCGAGTTCCCCGTTGGTATTAAGTTGCAAGCAACGGATAATTGCATTAAGTAATGTGCGTAATGTAAACAAATGCATTAGACCTAACGGCGTACCCTTAAGCTAAGCATCGGTTATTTTATCCCTAGTGGCAACAACACATTCACAATCTTAGAAGTTATTGTCACTCTCCCAGATTACCGGAGGCATGAACCCACTATCTAGCATAAATACTCACTCTTGGAGTTACAAGCATCTACTTGGCCAAAGCATCTACTAGTAACGGAAAGCATGCAAGATCATAAATAACATATAAGATAGATTGATAATCAACTTGACATAGTATTCAATATTCATCGGATCCCAGCAAACACAACATGTAGCATTACAATAAGATGATCTTGATCATGATAGGCAGCTCACAAGATCTAAACATGATAGCATAAAGTGGAGAGACAACCATCTAGCTACTGCCATGGACCCGTAGTCCAAGGATGAACTACTCACGCATCACTCCGGAGGCAGGCATGGTGATGTAGAGCCCTCCGGTGATGATTCCCCTCTCCGGCAGGGTGCCGGGAAGAGCTTCTGAACCCTCCCGAGCTAGGGTTGACGGCGGCGGCGTCTCTGGAACTTTTCGTGGATAATGGCTCGGGTATTTAGGGTTTTCGCGTCGGGAAGAATAAATAGGCGAAAGGGCGGCGGCTGCGGAGCCACGAGGGCCCCACACCACCCACGGCGCGGCAGGGGGGCCCGCGCGGCCCCATGGTGTGGGTGCCACGTGGCCCTCCTCCGTCTCTCCTCTGGACTCCGTCTTCGTGTTGGAAAAATAGGAGGTTCTGTCCAAGTTTCGTCCAATTCCGAGAATATTTCCAGACTAGCTTTTCTGGAATACAAAAACAGCAGAAAACAGGAACTGGCACTGTGGCATCTTGTTAATAGGTTAGTCCCAGAAAATGCATAAAAATGCTATGAAGTGTATATAAAACATGTAACAATTGGTATAATATCAACATGGAACATCAGAAATTATAGATACGTTTGAGACGTATCAAGCATCCCCAAGCTTAGTTCTACTCGTCCTCGAGTAGGTAAAACGATAAAAACAAAATAATTTCTGAGGTGACATGCTACAATCATAATCTTGATCAAATAGTATTGTAAAGCACATGTTATGAATGAAGTGATCCAGGTCAATGGTCTATAGTTTGCTAGCAAGTAGATAATGAGCAAACAACTGAATCATATAAGCAAAAACTTTTCATGAATAGTACTTTCGAGACAAGCATCAAAGAGTTTTGCATAAGAGTTAACTCATAAAGCAATAGATTCTAAGTAAAAGGTATTTAACCAACACAAAGGAAGATTTAAGTTTCAGCAATTGCTTTCAACTTTCAACATATATATCTCATGGATATTTGTCAACACAAAGCATATAATAAGTGCAATATACGAGCATATAAAAATTGTTGCACCAAAGTTGACACTAGTGTTTGCTTCTAAGATAGAAAGAAGTAGGAAAACTGACTCAACATAAAAGTAAAAGAAAGGCCCTTCGCAGAGGGAAGCAGGGATTAAATCATGTGCTAGAGCTTTTTAAGTTTTTGAAATCATATAGAGAGTAAAAATAAGTTTTGAGAGGTGTTTGTTAATTGTCAACGAATCAGAAAATGGAAAGTACAATATGACCCCTGCCAACCAGACTTTTAAGAGCGGCTCCCATGAAGGACGTTATTTCTACCAGCAAGGCAGATCATCCCTCTTTCTCTTTTGTTTACACATGCAGATATTTCACTGTTTGTCATTGCTTGACTGATAAATCAGGGCAAAAATGTGAAGAGAATTAAGCGGTTAAAGTTGTAATTAATTGGGACTGGGCACCCCATTTGCCAGCTCTTTTTGCAAAATTAATGGATAAGCGGATGTATATGCCGCTAGTCCGGTGGTAAAGTCTGTTTGACAGTTGACATAAAGACATCCACCCCGTCCTCATGAGCTTGGTAAACATTGACACAAAATAGGAGTAATAAGTTTGAATAGTTTAAAGGTAGCACATGAAAAATTTACTTGGAATGGCAAGGAAATACCACATATAGGTAGTTATGGTGGACACAGATGGCATGGATTTGGCTCAAGGTTTTGGATGCACGAGAAGCATTCCCTCTCAGTACAGAGTTTAGGCTAGCAAGGTTATTTGAAGCAAACACAGGATATCAACCGACACAGCAAGGCTTATATGAAAACATATTGCAAGCAGACTCTACACTGTCTTCCTTGTTAACCAAACCCTTTTACTAGAAAATATCTAGACCTTAGAGATACCAATCATGCAAACCAAATTTCAACGAGCTTTACGGTAGTTTTCATTAATAGGTTTTAACTACATGATACAAAAGCTTAAACATGAACTACTTGATAACTCAAAACAATTGACAAGTATCAAATTATCCAATACATGATCTACAAGAATATGTAAGCTTTTTCCATTATACCATCTACCACATGCAACATTTTCTGTTCCAACCAAACACCAATCAATTTATTTCAACATAAACTCTCCAAACAATTATAAGTGAAGCAAGAGAGTACTTTCTTTAAAAGAACTAACAGCTCTGAATAAGAGATGCATGAAAAACAGGAGCTAAAAGCATAGCAATAGCTAGATAAGAATACTCAACAAGTATAAGTGAAGAATAGGAGTATTCATATGAAAAAGCGGAGCGTGTCTCTCTCCCAATCAAGAATGCTGGGGTCCAATCAAGTTGACCATAAGAAAAATAAAATACTGAAAATAAAAGCACACAGACGCTCCAAGTAAAGCACATATGATGTGAAAGAATTAAAATATAGTTTCACTAGAGATGACCTGATAAGTTGCTGATGAAGAAGGGATGCCTTGGGCATCCCCAAGCTTAGACGCTTGAGTCTTCTTGAAATATGCTGGGGTGATCCATGGGAGCATCCCCAAGCTTAAGCTCTTCACTCTTCTTGATCACATTATATCATCCTTCTCTCTTGACCCTTGAAAACTTCCGCCACACCAAACTCAAAGTAATTCTCATTAGAGGGTTAGTGCACAATCAAAAACTCACATGTTCTATAAGGACACAAACATGACCGTTACTTTTAACATTAGCTACTGCCACTGATGTTATGTGAAGCTCTTCACCCTAAAAAAGAATTCCACTCAACACTAGTAAAAGAGAGAATGCGAAAAATAAAAGACAGAATCTGTCTAAACAGAACAGTCCGCAAAGACGAATTTTTTCGAGGCACTTACGTTGCTCAGATCGAAAAACTTTAAACTAACGAAAGATGCGTACATATCTGAGGATCACGCACAAAATTTCAGATTTAAATAATTTTTCTGTGATTTTACAGAATTAAAACGGTGAACAGCAGAAATCTGTTCCTGCGCAGAAATCCAAATCTAGCATCATCTTCCTATTAGAGGCAATACTTGGCACAACAATGCGATAAAATAAAGATACAAAGGAATTGTTACAGAAGTAAACAACTCCTTGACTCAAAAAAAATTGCAGAAATAAAATAATGGGTTGTCTCCCATAAGCGCTTTTCTTTAACGCCTTTCAGCTAGGCGCAGAAAGTAAGAATCAAGTGTTTCCAAGTGATGAAGCATCAACAGAAAGGTTGGAAGTTTTCTCAACAATGCATTGTATCTTATCTATATAAGTTTCAGAAACTCCTTTTTCATTACTTTTAGGCACACTATCCTCATCAAATAAATTTTCAGGAACAATCCAATCAAAATTCTTTTCTAGTGCCTCATGCATGCCTACAAACTTAAAAGGTATTGGTATCTTAACTTCCCCCTCATAATTAGTTTCTTTAGTGTATTTAAGCCTCTCTTTTTCAGTTTCTCAAGTGTATTAGCAACATCAATATAATAGCCAATCATCTTATATCGAATAAAAACTTTTCTAGCTTCTCTAGCAACATCACCAAATTCTTTAAGCAAGGTTTCTAGAACAAAATCTTTCTTTTCACCATCTTCCATATCATGAAGTTTAAGGAACATATGCTGCATTATAGGATTCAGATTGATAAACCTAGCTTCCAACATGTGAACTAGAGAAGCTGTAGCAATTTCATAATTTGGAGCAAGTTCTACCAAGGGTCTATCTTCAAAATCTTTAAGCCTACTAATGTGACCCAAGAATTCCTAAATGTTATCTCTTCCAATGATAGACCCACTACCCACAGATATGTCTTTTAAAGTATACTTAGGGAGAAGCATGATGAAATAACAGAAACTAAACAGAAAATAAACTAGATGCAAGTAACTAATTTTTTTTGTGTTTTTGATAAATAAAGCAAACAAGACTAAATAAAAATAAACTAAGCAAGACAATAACAAAGTAAAGAGATTGGAAGCGTGAAACTCCCCTTGCAGAAATCCTCTTGCTCCCCGGCAACGGCGCCAGAAAAAGAGCTTGATTGCGTGGATCACACGTTCGTTGGGAGACCCCAAGAGGAAGGTATGATGCAGTGTAGCAGCAGTTTCTCTCAGTATGAAACGAAGGTTTAATCGATCTAGTAGGAGCAAGAAATCACTTCTGAAGGTTTTGGTGGCGCCGTTTACTCGATCACCAACGTGGAATCTGCACACAACACAATCAAACTACTTTACCCCAACGAAACAGTGAGCTTGTCAATCTCACCAGCTTGCTGAAAACAAAGGATTAAACGTATGGTGTGGAAAACAGTAGTAAATTGCAGAGAATGAAAAGGAACAGTGTTTGCAATTGGTTGTATTATCAGTGTAAAAGAATGGACCGGGGTCCACAGTTCACTAGTGGTGTCTCTCCATAAAAGATAACTAACATGCTGGGTGAACAAATTACAGCGGGCAATTGACAAAATATTGAGCGCATGACAATGCATATATATGACATGATGATTACTATGATATTCATGTGGGCATTACGACAAAATACATGGACCGTTATCCAACAGCGTGATGTAGCCCAGCCTACGGCGTCTACACCAAGTGGCCCAATGACAAGAGCAAGGGTCAAAGCTATACATGCTAAGGTGAATTCACTCCTATCTATATGTGACCTTAACACTCCCTTGAATGGTTTGCTACTTCATTCCGATACATTGTGTGTACTCAGCTATGGTGGCCCTGATGACCCCTTTGAAGATGGCCAAGGTAGCGTCAAAGTTGGACAAGAATCGAGTCAAGAAGACGAGGAGGAAGAAGAAGACAAGATGGAGAAGAACTTCCCAGGCGGCGGTACTACCGCTGGGTCAAGCGGTACTACCGCCCCTGGCCCAGTCAACGAGAACCAGGACCACGCGGCGGTACCAGCGCGGTACCGCCCGGTACCGGGAGCGTGTGATGGACCAAGCCCACGTCAGCGGCACCGGCAGGTGCCGCTCCGCTACCGCCGAATCGGGCCTTCGGCAGCTTCTTCCGGTACCGCCAGCGGTACGAGGAGCGGTACCAGGAGGTACCGGGCGCGTAGGAGGAAGCAGCGCATGCCCGCGCCAGCGGTAGCACCGGCTAAGCCAGCGGTACTACCGCCAGTGCGGGAGCAGAATCGTCAGTTCGGCCACCAAACCTTATCCGTTCGTCCTCCTAGTTGCCTAGACTATTTAAAGTACCCTTGGACTAGATCTAGGGTTAGACTATGATTTGGGAACTAAAGTAGAGCCTTGCTCCTTCTTCTCAAAGTGTCTCTTTCCTCCTATGGAGATGAATCAAGACCTCCCCATGTGGAGATGAACCAAGGCCTCCTCTTGAGGAGAAGATCCCTGCGTGGATACCAAGGCTCCGCTTGTAGTTGCGATTACTTGCCAATCTTTCATCTAGGTGATTCTATTGGGTTGGTTGGATTGACCAATTGGACAAACAATCCTAAGAGTAAGGTGTGCTTGGGAGAGGAGGATTGGGGGCTGCCCTCGGGGATTTGTTACCAATCGAGTCTTGCCGGGTTGCTACTTGCTATTTACCCTTGTGTGTTTGATTTCCCCTCTTTTGTGTTTCGTTCTTCGCGTGTTCTTCGTGTTCATCTTCCCTCCGCACAAATCCGTGAAAATCGGGACCTACCCGCATCATATGGTATCAGAGCTCTAGGTTGACACGGATTTGTTTTGTGTTTCCACCAAAATCCACCAAATTTTTCTTCGTTTTTGAGAAATTCGAAAATTTCCACCAAAAATAGCCTTGCCTTGATTCGAGCCGATCTGTCGATTCGTTGCGTTTTTGGTAGTTTTTGTCCATGGATCTGTTGCTTTAGGACCCCTCCACCTTTGTTTGCGTTCCCTAGCCTCAATTTTGCCATTTCCCACGGATTCGAGGAAGTTTTGGAGCCCAAAATCGCACAAAATTCGAGCAGAAAAGTTGACAGCGGTACTACCGCCAGCTTAAGCGGTACTACCGCCAGGGCCAAATTTTCAGAAATTTTTCTTTTCCTCGGTTCGTTTTGGCAATTCTCCTTTGTTGTTTGGGTCCTTCGCTGGTGTGTTCCACACGTCTACGACATCGACAAGCTTCCGCAGCGACTTCATCAACGCCAAGTGACGACGCCGCCAAGGACTCGACATTCCCCCACCATCATTTCCGTTGTGAGCCCTTCTTCCTTTCGCGAAACTTAACCTATTGGACTAGCTCGGTGATATTGCGAGGCATTGCACGTGTTGAGTGTTTGTCTTCAAGTATTGGCGAGTGTGTATCGTTAGAGAGCTTGGCACTAGCAAAAGAGAAGGAATCATCGTCAAAAAGCAAAAATCAAAAAAAAAAAGAGAAAAGAAAAGAATCAAGTGGTGCCAAGTCTCATCTCTTGTAGGTTGCGACAAAGCTAAGACCGCCAAAGTGAGTGTGAGTGTTAACTCTTGTGCAAATCCGTTGCCCACAAAAAGCAATTGAGCTAGCGTCCTTCTTGTGTTGGGTGACATTTGAGCACGTAGTCTTCGTTAGGTTGTCTATCTTCGAGTGCTCGCCCTTTGGTCGCCCAACCCCATCATTCGCTTTTGTGTGTGTTTCTTGATACTTTGTGGTTGGAGTTTCTTTGGTAATTTGATCATTGTGGATTTTCTCTACCTTTGACAATATACTTGTCGCGGGTTTGCTTGTTTCGTTTGCCACTTCATACCTTCCTATCCTCATAAGTGTGTGTGTTGGGTGTTAGAACCGGATACTCTCCTCTCAAGCCACATTATACTTGGGATATAGTTTGTCTTGGTTTTCCTTACACACATCTCACTTGTTCTTGAGAAAATGTTTAGGGGAAGTACAAACGGAAGCTCAAGCTCGGATGAGGAAATCCATGGTGGAGTTCGCGGTGATCATGGCTATGTCACACAATCCGAGTTCGTCGGTCTTCGACACCTTGTTCGTGATGGCTTAGGCCGCTACGAGCGCCGTCTCCAAACTCATGATGCCAACTTCAACGCAATCAATGCGAACATGGAGCGGATGACCGAAGCTATCAACAACCTTGCGCGACAACGAGCTCCTTCACGCTCAAGCCGTACAAGAAGCACCTCAAGGTCGACACAAGCACATCATGGACGTCATGAACCTCGACAAGAACGTCAACATGATTCAAGGAGCGACGCCCATGAACGACCTCCTCCTATCGTTGAACAACCACATGATCTTCACGCGAACAATGCCAATGCGCATCAAGAACAACCTCACCAAAATGATGATCGTCGCGCACGCATACCATCACCACCACCGCCAACGTGATCGTCATGACCCATTGGCTAATGACAATGGCGTTCCGGGTGCGAATGACTTTGGTGAACAAGGACGTCACCCTCGTCATCCTCCAAGGCCACGTCATCAAAACCATGACAATGCGAACAATGTCGAGCAACCCGTTCCTCAACAAGAGCTACCTCCTCAACATGCGCCTCGTCAAGAGCTTCCTCATGATCGTCACCAACACCAACGTTCCGAGTCAAGTGATAACGAGTCAAGCCAACACAATGGTGATGGACTCAACCGAAGGAGACGTGGACGTGCATTCCCACGTGGTGGCCACCGTGACGACTATGATGACTTGACCAACGTCCGCTTTGACATACCCAAGTTCTACGGCACAAGTGATCCGGAAGCTTACTTCTCATGGGTACTCAAGGTTGACAAGATCTTCCGTGTGCAACGCTTCTCCGACAAAAGAAGGTTGCCTTAGCCTCGATGGAGTTTGAAGAGTATGCTCTCTTGTGGTGGGAACAACTACAAGATGCTCGCGTCGCTAACCACCAACAACCAATTGACACTTGGGTTGAAATGAAAGAAACATGTACAAGCGCTTCGTGCCAAGCCATTACACTAGAGACTTATACAAGAAGTTGCAAGAGTTGAAGCAAGGTTTGAAGTCGGTTGACGAGTACTACAAGGAAATGGAAATCTCCATGATGAGAGCCAATGTCAACGAGTACGAAGAGCAATCCATGGCTCGTTTCATGAATGGCCTCAACTATCCCATCAAGAAGATCGTGGAGTTCCAACCATATGCCTCTTTGGTTGAGCTAGTACATCAAGCTTCCAAGGCCGAGCGCCACGTGCTTGAAGAGCTCAAATACCTCAAGACAAAGGCATTCTACGCCAACAAGCCTTCTTCGTCAACTCCTACACCTTCACAAGCTCTTCCTCAAGCGAACACTCGAGGTCCTCCAAGAGTCTCTACATCGACACCTCAAGCGCCTCAACCTTTCAAGAAAGTACCTCCCTCCTCCAAGGCGCCTCAAGGATCTTCGTCCGGCACAAGACTTTGCAATGCTACAAGTGCGGCGGACAAGGGCACAAATCTTTTGAGTGCACCAACAAGAAGGTCATGATCATCAATGACATGGGAGAGTATGAATCTATGAGTGAAGATGAGTACAATGCTTTGAACAAGGTCGCCACAATGCAAAGTGCTCAAGAAGAAGAAAGTGAGATATATTGTGATGGCGACAACAAAGACCCTTCCTTGGTTGTGGCAAGAGCTTAACCACCAATGTTCAAGTAGAAGAAGACCAAAGATGCAACTTGTTTCAACTAGAGCGGGATCAATGGAAAGTCCATCAAGGTCATCATAGATGGTGGAAGTTGCCACAACCTAGCGAGCAAAGAACTTTGTGATAAGCTCAACTTGAAGTTCAAGAAGCACCCACATCCTTACCATGTGCAATGGTTGAGTGATACCGGAGCCGTCAAGATTCAACACATGGTGCAAGTGTCCTTCAAGATTGGAGCCTATGAAGATACGGTTGATTGTGATGTTGTGCCTATGAACGTTTGTCACTTACTCCTTGGGCGTCCATGGCAATTTGACAAGGGTGCTATGCATGATGGAAGGACAAACTACTATAGCTTCAAGAACAACGACAAGACCTTCGTCCTTCGTCCCATGACACCAAGTCAAGTCATCGCCGACAACGCCAAGACTATTGCAAGGGCACAACAAGATCGTTCGTCTAGTGAGATGAGTGGTGAGCGAGAGACCCACCATAAAGTGAGTGAGAGCCACAAGCCAAATGAGTGTGACACTTCAAAGAGAGTTCCCACAAAACTTACACTATTTGCCACAAAAGAGAGATGAGGGAGTTGAGAGAAAACCCATCCACCCTCCACTATGTGCTCATATGCAAGGGTGAAGTTTCTATGACTAACACTTTCACAAACCTTCCTCCTTCTTTGTTGTCTCTTTTGAAGGACTTTGAAGATGTCTTCCCTCAAGAGTGCCACCGGGACTACCTCCTCTACGCGGAATCGAGCACCGCATCGACCTTGTTCCCGGCGCACCGCTACCAAACCGCGCTCCTTACCGCACCAACCCCGAAGAACAAAGGAGATCGAGCGGCAAATACAAGAACTTCTTGCCATGGGACACATCCGCGAGAGCTTGAGTCCGTGCCGTGCCCGTCATCTTGGTACCCAAGCACGACAACACTCTTCGCCTTTGCATGGATTGTCGCCCCATCAACGCCATCACCGTTCGGTATCGCCATCCTATCCCTCGCCTTGATGATATGCTCGATGAGCTTTGTGGTTCCGCTATATTCTCCAAAATTGATCTTAAAAGTGGATATCACCAAATACGCATGTGTGAAGGTGATGAATGGAAGACCGCATTTAAAACTAAGCTTGGTCTTTATGAGTGGCTCGTCATGCCATTTGGTCTTTCCAATGCACCTTCTACTTTATGCGTCTCATGAATCATGTTTTGCGTCCTTTCATTGGAAATTTGTTGTGGTATACTTTGACGACATCCTTATTATAGCAAGTCTTTGGAAGAGCACACTTCTCATGTTGCTCAAGTTTTGTTGGTTCTTCGCAATGAAAAGCTTTATGCAAATCTTTCTAAGTGCACTTTTGCCACCAACAAACTTGTTTTCTTGGGTTTTGTTGTTTCTTCGGATGGAGTCGAAGTGATGAAGCAAGATACAAGCAATTCGGACTTGGCCTTTTCCGACATCACTTGAGGAGTTGAGACGTTTTCTTGGTTTTGCCGGATTTTACCGCCGTTTCATCAAGGATTTTTCCACAATTGCTTGCCCCCTCCATGAACTTACAAAGAAGAATGTACCTTTCATTTGGGGCAATGCACATGATTTTGCTTTCAATGAGCTCAAACGGTTATTAACCGAAGCACCACTCCTTGCCCTTCCGGATTTCTCTAAGACATTTGAGATTGAATGCGATGCAAGTGGATTGGGCATTGGTGGAGTGCTTATGCAAAATGGTAGACCCATCGCATACCATAGTGAGAAACTAGATGGAGCTCGCTTGAATTACCCCATTTATGACAAAGAGTTATTTGCTTTGGTTCGTGTTTTGGATGTGTGGCAACATTACCTTCGTCCTAAGGAATTTGTCATTCATTCCGACCATGAATCCTTGAAATATTTGAAAAGTCAAACAAATTTGAACAAAAGACATGCTAAGTGGGTTGAGTTCATTGAGTCTTTCACTTTTGTAATCAAATACAAGAAAGGTAAAGACAATGTGGTCGCGGATGCTCTATCCCGCAAGGCCAACCTACTTACACGTCTTGACATTAGTGTCTTGGGTTTGGATGAGATTAAAGAGTTGTATGCTACCGATGCTTTCTTTGGAGACATTTTCGCTCAATGTTCGGAGCACAAAGGAATTGGTGATTTCTATTTGCACAAAGGTTTCTTGTTTAAGGCTAACAAACTATGTATACCCGAGTCTTCGCTTCGTTTGGTCCTTTTGAAGGAATCTCATGGAGGAACACTCATGGGTCACTTTGGACGCGACAAGACCTACGCCATGCTCTCCACCAACTACTATTGGCCTAGAATGAAGCGTGATGTGGAACGCCTAGTTCGACGATGTTCTACATGTCTCAAAGCTAAGTCTACTCTAAACTCTCATGGTTATACACACCATTGCCTATTCCACATCACCCATGGTCCGATATAGCTATGGATTTTGTCTTAGGACTCCCACGCACTAAAACAAACAAGGATTCCATCTTTGTCGTCATTGATCGCTTCTCTAAAATGGCACACTTTATACCTTGCAACAAGAGCGACGATGCTTCACACATTGCTACTTTGTTTTTCAGGGAAATCGTCCGTCTTCATGGAGTGCCCAAGACCATTGTGTCGGATCGTGACACCAAGTTCGTGAGCTATTTTTGGAAGACTTTGATGGCCAAGATGGGAATCAAGCAACTATTCTCCACCGCATACCACCCTCAAACCGATGGCCAAACCGAAGTGGTGAACCGAAGCCTATCTACACTCCTTCGTGTGTTGATCAAGCCTAACTTGAAGAATTGGGAAGAGTGCATCCCACACGCCGAGTTCGCCTACAATCGAGCACTACACGCGCAACAAAGAGAACACCCTTCGAGGTCGTCTATGGCTCCAACCCCTACACCGCGCTCGACATGCTACCACTTCCACTCCGTGAGCAAGTTAACATGGACTTCGACAAGCGAGCCGCTTACATGAAGAAGCTCCATGAGGAAACAAGAACTACTCTCGAGAAGCACAACAAAGACCATGCTACGAAGATGAACAAACACAAGCGCGCCATGATATTTGAAGAAGGAGATCTTGTGTGGCTACACCTTCGCAAAGATCGCTTTCCGGATGCAAGGAAGTCCAAGCTTCACCCTCGTGGAGATGGACCTTTCAAGGTTATCAAGCGCATCAACGACAATGCCTACAAGATCGACATCTCCAACTCCAAACACTTGGTCCATGACACCTTCAACGTCGCCGACCTCTCGCCATACTATGGGACATCAAGCGATGAAGAGGACCAAGAGTCGAGGACGACTCTTTTCCAAGGGGGGGGGGAGATGATGTAGCCCAGCCTACGCGTCTACACCAAGTGGCCCAATGACAAGAGCAAGGTCAAAGCTATACATGATAAGGTGAATTCACTCCTATCTATATGTGACCTTAACACTCCTTGAATGGTTTGCTACTTCATTCCGATACATTGTGTGTACTCAGCTATGGTGGCCCTGATGACCCCTTTGAAGATGGCCAAGGTAGCGTCAAAGTTGGACAAGAATCGAGTCAAGAAGACGAGGAGGAAGAAGAAGACAAGATGGAGAAGAACTTCCCAGGCGGCGGTACTACCGCTGGGTCAAGCGGTACTACCGCCCCTGGCCCAGTCAACGAGAACCAGGACCACGTCGGCGGTACCAGCAGCGGTACCGCCCGGTACCGGGAGCGTAGGATGGACCAAGCCCACGTCAGCGGCACCGGCAGGTGCCGCTCCGCGCTACCGCCGAATCGGGCCTTCGGCAGCTTCTTCCGGTACCGCCAGCGGTACGAGGAGCGGTACCAGGAGGTACCGGGCGCGTGGGAGGAAGCAGCGCATGCCCGCGCCAGCGGTAGCACCGGCTAAGCCAGCGGTACTACCGCCAGTGCAGGAGCAGAATCGTCAGTTCGGCCACCAAACCTTATCCGTTCGTCCTCCTAGTTGCCTAGACTATTTAAAGTACCCCTTGGACTAGATCTAGGGTTAGACTATGATTTGGGAACTAAAGTAGAGCCTTGCTCCTTCTTCTCAAAGTGTCTCTTTCCTCCTATGGAGATGACTCAAGGCCTCCCCTTGTGGAGATGAACCAAGGCCTCCCTTGTGGAGAAGATCCCTGCGTGGATACCAAGGCTCCTCTTGTAGTTTGCTACTTGCCAATCTTTCATCCTAGGGTGATTCTATTGGGTTGGTTGGATTGACCAATTGGACAAACAATCATAAGAGTAAGGTGTGCTTGGGAGAGGAGGATTGGGGGCTGCCCACGGGGATTTGTTACCAATCGAGTCTTGCCGGGTTGCTACTTGCTATTTACCCTTGTGTGTTTGATTTCCCCTCTTTTGTGTCTTCGTTCTTCGCGTGTTCTTCGTGTTCGTCGTTCCCTCCGCACAAATCCGTGAAAATTGGGACCAACCCGCATCACAGCGTCTATGACTAATAATCCACCGCCAGGTTGTCATACCGAGTTCCCCGTTGGTATTAAGTTGCAAGCAACGGATAATTGCATTAAGTAATGTGCGTAATGTAAACAAATGCATTAGACCTAACGGTGTACCCTTAAGCTAAGCATCGGTTATTTTATCCCTAGTGGCAACAACACATTCACAATCTTAGAAGTTATTGTCACTCTCCCAGATTACCGGAGGCATGAACCCACTATCTAGCATAAATACTCACTCTTGGAGTTACAAGCATCTACTTGGCCAAAGCATCTACTAGTAACGGAAAACATGCAAGATCATAAATAACATATAAGATAGATTGATAATCAACTTGACATAGTATTCAATATTCACCGGATCCTAGCAAACACAACATGTAGCATTACAATAAGATGATCTTGATCATAATAGGCAGCTCACAAGATCTAAACATGATAGCATAAAGTGGAGAGACAACCATCTAGCTACTGCCATGGACCCGTAGTCCAAGGATGAACTACTCACGCATCACTCCGGAGGCATGCATGGTGATGTAGAGCCCTCCGGTGATGATTCCCCTCTCCAGCAAGGTGCCGGAAGAGCTTCTGAACCCTCCCGAGCTAGGGTTGACGGCGGCGGCGTCTCTGGAACTTTTCGTGGATAATGGCTCGGGTCTTTAGGGTTTTCGCGTCGGGAAGAATAAATAGGCGAAAGGGCGGCGGCTGCGGAGCCACGAGGGCCCCACACCACCCCACGACGCGGCAGGGGGGCCCACGCGGCCCCATGGTGTGGGTGTCACGTGGCCCTCCTCCGTCTCTCCTCTGGACTCCGTCTTCGTGTTGGAAAAATAGGAGGTTATGTCCAAGTTTTGTCCAATTCCGAGAATATTTCCAGACTAGCTTTTCTGGAATACAAAAACAGCAGAAAACAGGAACTGACACTGTGGCATCTTGTTAATAGGTTAGTCCAGAAAATGCATAAAAATGCTATGAAGTGTATATAAAACATGTAACAATTGGTATAATATCAACATGGAATATCAGAAATTATAGATACGTTTGAGACGTATCAGGCGCCATGGAATAAAGGTGCGGGGGCTCGATCTCCACCTCGGCAGCGCTCTGCGGGGCGTTGTCGGCGAGCTTCCGACGTGGTTCTCTCCTGGATCGACGGATCCGGTGAGGCTTGGGGCTCCGGGCTTGGTCGACGATGCGAAGATGGCGACCGGCTGTTGGAGATTTTGTCCCCCGTTTCTCTCTTCGTCGCGGTCGGGTGCGCTCTGGCCCTTCTGTGGAGGATCTGGGGTTGGTGCGGCCTGCTCCTGGCGGTGGTCGTCGGTGGCTGTGTTTGCCTGTACAGGAGCGTTCGAGGGTGGTAGTGCTTCCTTCCTCTGGCCGGCCGTGGTGGCGAGGAGTGGAAAAGACGCCGGCTCTTTGCTCCACACGCGGTGCTCTTTTGCACCGTCGTGAGTGGAGCTTCTCTGTGGCTGTTCCGGGTGGTTTGCTTGCGGGCCCGCACTCTGGTTTTGGCCGGAGTTCGCGGCCTGACCGCCGGGCCGAATCGGACCGTCGCCCCCGCCGATGTGGCTTCCTTCGTCTTCAGATCCCGCCGTCCGCGACGGGTGGCTATTGCGGCGACTTCAACGAGGTGCTTACCTCTACAGGTTCGTTCCGGCGACCTAGCTACGGCTCTCGGTGCCTTCGTTTCCCCTTCCGGTGGTACGACGGCGGTGGAGCGAGCGGTGGCAGATTTGACGATGCAGAGTTGGTCTCAGGGTCATGGTTGTATTTTCGAGTTCTGTAGGGGCCTCTCTGTATTTTGTGGAACAGCTGTGCTGTTTCTGGATATTACCTGTATTTTTGTTTTCCTTGTTTAATGTATCCAGAAACTTGTATAAAAAAAACTATAAGTGCTTAGATAATTTTTCTTTTATGTTGTGGGTTTAGGCACCTTTGATCCCTGCTCGACGCTTTGTCCATGTTCAGAAAACGAAAGTAGTGCTCCCACCGAATGGGCTGCCGGACTCCCATGCTGTTGGGCCGGATCGGCTACTGAGAAGCTAGATTCGGGGATCTCGTGAAGCAGAGGAATAGGCAAGAAAAACAATGAAATCTCAAAAAAAAAAAAAAAAGGCAAGAAAAACAATGCAACTGAACAGTAGCAGCCTTGGCTTCGATCAAAAAGGGACCGCATTTATTAAGGGGGGCGGGCCCTCGCTGAACCTCAAACGCCTTTCCTTCCCAACAATTCTCCTCTCCTGCCGCAGCCCGCAGCTAGAGGGCCGGGAGATGTCGTCGTCGGTCGGAGGCGGCGCGGCCTCGGCCGGAGGGGACGTCGCCGGCCTCCTGGAAAAGGCCAAGGAGCTGGACCAGCTGCGGAAGGACCAGGACGACGTGGCTTCCGAGATCAACAAGATCCACAAGAAGATCATCTCCTGTAAGTGATTACCTCCCGTTTTCCGTGCCGTCAATCATTTCCCCGGTTAGGTCGATTCGATGCGAATTCTTAGCTGCTCTGTAGTTACTTTTTCCGTTACCGAATCCTGGTGACATGCTTAGCTACACTTGATTGTAATTCTTTTTGGATTCGTGCGTGTTAGTTAGTGTGAGGTCTGTGCGCGAGGGCTTTGTGTCGGCGTTCGGCTTGCTTGTTGGTATGTCAGTAGTCCAGATGTGTTAACAGAATTACCATGGCAAAAGGAGAGATGGCAGAATTAAACTATTTATTAAAAGCAATATGCATTAAGTTATCCAGCTAACGTTACTTAATAATCCTGTGTTGGCATTTTGTAAGATACTCAAATCTGTAATGAAAGAGGAATTTATTGCTGATATCGGCTGGTAACAATGGTTTCCTTCTAGTATTAACTAAAAGCCTTTATTGGCTGGCAATGAGCAACTTCGGGCTTAAGTTAAATTAGAACTCTTTAAAAATCACATTTTCTGTTAGTTTAAATAGGCAATCATAGCTAGTCACTCTGAAATCTAGATAAGAACAAAATTTAAAGTAAATATATACATATATATATTTAAACCAGAATTTCTATGGATTACTCTAGATTTTTTATTAAGGAGTACAATTAAATAATCCTAGCTTTTCTTGTGTGCCTCATGCTCTCAACAGTGATGCTATGTGTTATAGACCAGCTTGCCCATTTTTTGTGTAGTTTCCTCTGAACAAGGTGCTGCAAGCCTGATTGTAACGCAACAAACACTTGTACTGAGTTCCTCACTTCTGAATGGTTCTACTAGTTTTATGCATGATAAGATTTTGCTCTGTTGACTTGAATCTTTTTCGATTACAAGGAAGACACACACACACACACACACACACACACACACACACACACAACAGACTAACTGGGATCCACCCCTCCACATGCACACACACCCACTCGATACTTGTCATTATTTTTCCAAGAACTTTCTACCTAATGTCGGCTTCAGGTTTGAGGTGTTAGCAGATGAAGACTGCTCTGTTTTCTGAAGGCTCTTTCAAATTGCTCTTTTTTGTGTGAAATCTTGGCAAGATGCTTCGATTTGCCTGAGCATGAAGTCAGGATTGGAGATTTTTACTGTGGTGTGGGCAAGCATGACAAGAAGATGATAACAATCTGCTAGAGACGAACTCCTGTTCGGAGTTCTTGTCATGTTTGAGTTATCGTTCGGAAAGAAGGATAGGTTAATTTAAAAGTGACCGTGCCCCTCTAATTTCTCATCTACTATTGTGAATCTAAGACATTATGCTTTTGCAATTCTCTTATTATGATCATGTTCATTGGATTAGCAGTTGCAAGGTGAAGTTGTTATGAACACCATAATGTTGGTTGGATTGGTTACACAAATGGAGAACTTAAGATTGTATTTGAAAGAAATATGGAATTCACAATGATTCAATATATTTTGCCATTAGATAAATTTGCATTGTAGACAGACAAGTTAAGCATTTATTGTCTGGTTGGACCTTTGTAGCACTGTATCCTGTGAGGTTTGTCTGTTGGCCTGTAAACCTTGATGAAAGTTCCTAGAACCACAATTATATCCTCATATTTGGTTCGTATGGTTCAACTCAAAGCATCCTACACACGCAGTTATGTAAACTCGGCATAAAGAGTCAGCTGGTTAAATGGCCACTAATGTGTATTGTCAGTTATGACATTCTTGTAATCATTTTTTTATTATCATTATTTTCTATTGAAGCTATGAGTATTGAAATATTTACATTGTTTCACTTTGTTTTCTAGCTCCAGAGATGGTGGATAAATCAGTTGATGCCATTTTGGCTAGGCTTCGTGGTTTATATGTGCAAGCAAAAGAACTCGCTGAGAGTGAAGTCAGGTAACATTTAAAACTCTAGGCAGTGAGGTATTTTCTTCCTGCAGAACAAATAGTTAGCTGAGGATCTCCATGTTTGATTTAGGTAACAAAATAATTTGTTGAAAGGCATCCATTTCTTGACTTTAAAATGTTGCATTTTGCCTCTCACCAAACTTTTTTAGTTTGAACTTTTGGGAAGTCTGTTTCTTGTGGCTTAGTCTGGATGACTGTAGTACTTGATTATATGTTGAAGTACTTCCCAACTATAAAATGTAAGCGATTTGTTAATGTACATTGCAACGTTGAAATACTGTTCATTTGATCTATGCAGCCTTGTTGAAACCACCTATATGAAAATATGTATTAGGTTGGTCAACTCCTGTGGGAGGTAGGCAGGTATGCAAATTTTGTATTGTGTAACGTCTATCGACTCTCAGGCACCATATAAGTTATCCCTCAATGCTGAATAGGGGTGGATACCAAGCTGAAACAGAATATATAAATGGTTGCTCAATCTTCAGGCATTTTAATTAATATCATCCTACTTGTAGTTCAGAACAGATTTGTATCAGGCTAGCAGCTGAGCCAACCTTGACCAGCATAGCGTTTCATTAAATTCGAATATCTTACCTTTGAGCGAAATTTCAGCAGAATTATCCGAGTACTTCTGAATCAAGCTCTTTGAGTGGATTTTCATATCAGATTCCCTCACTGTACTTCTTCTCCACACCGCTCGTCTTCCTCCTCTTGCTCTGCTATATTCTCCTCACGTCTTAGTCACACACTTTCCTTCTCAGACTATGTGTTCTCTCCTCTCTGCCCCATGTCAAGTTCGTGCCTTCCCCTTTCCATGTCCTGGATGAACCAATTTTGCACCTAGGCGGAGATGAGTCTGCCCAATCCTTAGCGTGGGTGTAGTGCGTTCCTGCTCCTGATTCTGGAGGGGAACCATGGCTTCGGGTCCAGAGGTGGGCAGCGGCAATGTCAATGGGAGTGCGCCCTTTGAACTCTCCACCTGAGGAGATATGAGAGTGAGAGGAGGTGGGAGAACGGGCGGCATGACACATGTGCTTGAAAAGGACTCGAGGTGGAAGTAGGATATCGGATGGGTTAGTGTTGCTGCATCAAATTACTTGTGGTCGCAACACCAGTTAACATACTGGAGACTAGAGCAGGGATGGGGTGGATGGAGGAGTGTCCATGTCTTTCTCTGGGTTGTCATCGTTATGAAGGTCTAATTTGTCCAATGCAATCAACGACTAGTTTGCTTGGATGCTGAAAATGTCCATGAGAAGAACATCCGTCTTTCTCCATCATTATGAAAGTCCTATTTTTTCTAGTGCCATCATTTGACTATTTTGCTTGGATTGTTTACAGTATGACATGGGTCACAAGTTGGACCATTATTTTTTCCACATTTCCATGTCCGCTCTTCGTTACGTGTATACCTTATTATTTGAAGACTGCAGCATTCAATGGTGATCAGTTAATCTATAATCCTTTATTCTGCAGTGCTTCAAATGCTTTGGTTGGACTGTTAGATGGCGTGTTGCAATCTGGAGTTTCAGCTGCACCAAGAAAAAAGATGGGTAAGCATTTGAATTTGGATTTCACAAGTTAAGTTCAGAGATTCTAAGTGTAAGCACAAAGTATTATATATGCTTTCTATATCGCAGAAGTTGGCGAACAAAAAAAGAAGAGGATGAAGTCTGATACAGATACACCAAGATTTTCCTCTGCATCTATGAGGAGTCAACTTGACCAAGCTGCACACCTGAAAGGAGAGCAGGTTTCAATTCCAGCTGAATTTAGAAATACCATTTAGTCTTTGTATTTCACGTACTTGTGGGTACATGGCTACATGCTACCTCGGCGGCGAAACTTCTTTCCATGTAAGAGAGGATAGGAAATTTCCTGTATTCTGATATAGCTTAGTAGGGTTGTTTGCACTTGTTGAAGGTGCCGATTTTGCAGCAGTGTTCCGTTAGACATCCGAAATATCAAGTATGACAGTCCGGTGTTTGAATTTTATTTATTCTTACAATCTTCCACATAACTTCTGCCGCTTTTCATATTCACGGTTGATTCATCTAGCAATTAGGATGGCTTATATGCGGTTCATGTTGCCCGAAAATGGGAGATCCAGCTACTGTGCTAAACTACTCAGACAGCTATTGTTTTTCTCATTTTAAGATTATTAATCTTCTATTTTTATTTTTTGTTAATATAAATTTGACTCCCAAAAGTTCTTAAATTTTCTGTTATGTAAAAATATATTTAAAATTCATAAGTTCTCCTTTTCCCCTCATAGTCGTGCACCTTTTCTGTTTCTGGAGTTCTGAATTTGACAACTAATCTAACTGAAATGATAATTATAAAACCAACAATCATATTCACACATACTTTTACATTTCTGTAAGAACCAACTTAGTAAATTTGATAGTTTAACAGACGTGTGTTTGTGTTATCTTTTCTTGTTTGCTATATGGACATTATAGTTCTAATACAAATTACAAATAAATACAAACTGTTACGTATAATTCTAGTCTTCTAGATGGTGGAGTTTATTTTTTCTCAGTTTTTTTATACATGTTACAACAGTAGACTGCCAGATATACATAAAAGACATACTTGCAAGTTATAGCATTAACTCAAAGAATCTACGTACATTACTCAGCGCCCATTATCTTATCTGGTAAATCAAAGTTCATTAGCATGCTTACGAAACACCGCAATATTACCAAGCATAGGATTACTGGTTGTCGGTACGTTTAAGCTGTAAATTTATGACATTGTTGAGTCGCAGTACTGAGGTTAATTAATTCAACATAACTCTAGGACATACTTATACATACACATTCATATAGCAGGTTGATTTTTACAACTTTAAAACTGGTAAATATTGAATAAAACTAATTAGAAGATGCGCTCCCATATCAAGGTCCAAGGCAAATTTGGTATGTGTTGGTATTATTACATCATTCAGTCACCAAATCGTTGAACTGACGCACATGTATGAACTATTTAATCGTAGTATTTTCTGGAACATGCTAATGATACTCTTTAAAACCTTTTTATGAATACTGGTACCAGTAGTGGATGCTTATGATTTAGTTTGACAGCTTAGCTGTTAGCTCTTCATTTGTTGTTCACGTCAGTTCTGCCCATATGTGCATGCACAAGTTTTGTACAAATTTGCTTAATTATTTGATGTCTTCCATCTGCGCTCCATCGTTTCAGGTTGCAGCTAAGGTAAAATCGGATGATGAAAAAGACGAGTGGTTCGTGGTGAAGGTCATACATTTCGATAAGGAAACAAAAGAGTATGTATATGTTTAAGTTCCTTCCTTGTATTGTGCAACTTATTTTTTGTAATAATAGCGTGGTGCAGAGGAAATTAACTTATTGCCGAATTGAGGTGTTAGGTAATATGTAATTAATTGCCTGAGCTGTCTTAGGCCTTCCACAACATGTGTCCATATCGGCGCCAAACCAGTTTTGGGGTATTTGGCACCGTTGCGGTGCCATCCATTGCCAACCGGTGCCCTACTTTTTTAAAGTGAACTGGAACACATGGTTGCTCCGATGCCCACTTCTTGCATGCAATAAAATATAATTGTTTAACTGCCAACACAAGCTAGTGCGGGTCTGGACATCAACAAATTATCACGCGAAGGAAGAGATGTGTGTTGGTTCGGTCGAGTTCTTTCTTCTTGTGTGGGTCCCGCTTTTCTAGGCTGCGAACACACGCTGCGAGAGGGGGTGCCAAACCTTATTTTTCAGGGCATCGCTGAGGACGTGGCAACTTTTTGATGTTTGGGGCCATCAACTACACTGTGGAAGGCCTTAGCAGTTATAGTTACTTGAGAGGAGTCCTGATGCCATGAACCTGTTTATTACTTAGAATACCAAAATAGGAAAAACTTAATTCAATAACAGGTTGAAGGTTTTAGATATTCATATTATAAGCTTGAGCTATGGGGCTAGTACTCCCTTCATCTGTGCATGCGCATGTGAGTGAGGATCCTGTTCTGAATTGCATGTCATCAAGGTATACATCCAACCAACTTTTACTACTAATGCGAAAATACATTGATTCACTCTATGGAAAAATGTTATTAGATTTGTCTTGCATAATTCTTTCATGCCATTCACTTTTGTTATTTTGATGTAACATAGGCAACAGAATACCAGCATATTGGCTTTTACACATATCCTAATCTGTCCCATAATTATTGCATGTTGTATAAAATAAGGATGCGAAAGTGGGATCCCACTTATCCCACTTATAGTGTATTTTGAGATTTTTAGTTCAAAACTTTTGTCAAAATTTTGCACTAGAAATACACAAATATACTATAAGTGGGATCCCACTTTTGCATCCCTAGTATAGAATGTAATCAGGCAATTATGGCTAGGATTAGTATGGATTCTTTCCTTGTATATCGTGTATCTTTGGCTACATATATGAGATATCAGGAAGGTGTAGCCTCAGTTCCCCAGCTTACATGGTATCAGAGCCAAGAGGTCTTAAGTTCAAGTCGCAATTTCAATAAAATAAATCGCAGCCCACTTTCGGTCGATGTTAAGGCCGGAGGAGGGGGTGTATTGAACTATAAGTGCATTTCCCTCCTTTCCCCATCAGCTTAGGCTTTTGGGTGAAGTGGTTCGGTGCATGCAATTCTGCACTCCAGTATGCCACCATGTCCAACACAACATGTGGGCTCCAAAGCACTGGCGGAGCTTCGGCAGGGCCAACCTGGGCCATGCCCCCCCCCCCCACAAATGAAAATTTACCATTACCCACTAGTAATTTCTTGATGTGGCCTATTCTAGCTCGGCATGGAAAGCCACAGGGCTTTCTCCATCTACCTGGAACATGACCAGCCTCTCTTTTCCCATGCGCTTGACTAGGCCTCTTTTGCGAGGGATTCAGCTTTTATTAGCCCAATAGGCTCATACGTTGCCAAGTTAGTTAGGTTGACCATGCAAAAAAGAAAAAGTTACTGAGGCTGGCATGTGATTGGTAGGCTAGATCTCTGAGGCGATAGCATAAAAAAAGCAAAGGTTCATGCAGCAGTAGGCCAAAGAGTGGGGTTTCCCTAGCAAGCCTAATGTTTGCCAACAAAAAATCAAGCCGGATGTGTTTTCTTCATGCATAAATCCAATTTTATGTGCATTTTCACCCCAAAAAAATCCACTGAATGCAAAGATAAATGAATCAGAATGCACGCGAGAAACCAGTAACCAGTGCTCCGAAGAGCTGTCACCTTCACTGGCCTTAAGCCGTGTCGCTTTCATTGCGTCTGAAGTTACAAATGCATCTTCCATATATCTGAAGTTGGGCTATTTATATCATATATGTATTTTAGTATTATTTCTCGTTTGCAAAGATTTTTTTTGTTGAGAAAACGCAAAAAGATTTTGCGTTTCATTTTATTGAAAAGGTAGGAGTGTGTTTACAACAGAGCAAGCCTCCAAAGAGGACTAGCAAAACCAAAAAAAGTAAAAAACATCAATGGACATCCCAGGTCGTCGGTATGATGTCTCGCAGCCCGGCTGCGCCTGCTCTGGCCCAAAGGGCAGCTTCTTCCTTGATCGTGGCAACTATGTTGGCGATGGAGGGGCGAGCATCCTCGAACATGCATGCTCTGGCCCAAAGGGCAGCTTCTTCCTTGATCGTGGCAACTATGTTTGCAAAAAGAATTAATATTTTCAAATATCATATGTTGATGAAGTAATCTTTTGTGTAAAATTATGCCAACATATGTTTCTATGATCTCTCAACTGCAAAAGAACAAGGTAGTATAATGGAAACTAATAGGTCAAAGTTATAGGGTTACGATTTACCTCATGAATGGAGGACCGGCAAGTTGCATTATGTAGTCAAAACTCAAAAGTGACAAGTATTTGCAAACAGAGGTAGTATGTTTTATTGAACTGTGGTTTCACCTGTGAAAGCCAGTTAGGCTGGCCGACCAGTGGACTGAGAGGTTCTCTAGGGCGGTGAGCCGGTGACTGGTTCAGTTAGTAACTGTGCCCATGCTGCCTATGTATTGATTATGAACAAGAGAATATTGGCCCAGAAGTTGTAAATTGAAGCACTGATTTTCGAATTTAATTCGAAACAAATTATTCTTTGTGTTTACTGTGTGGAAGCTAAGCAATAGATTGTTAATATTTGCTCGTGTGTAAGCCGTGTAAGTATTGAACTTTGGTGCATTGTATTGACTATTTGTCATTTAGGGTATATGTATTGAGTAATCTTTCAAAAAATATGCATCTAATGATATTTTTTTTTTCTCATAAACACATACATTTTAAGTGTCCTGTTTAGTGGCAACTGCCCATTTCAGATTGAGATATTTATCTGTGATGTTTTTATGGTTTTTGAATCCTCCATCATTGCACTATGCCACTGTGTATGTGCTTGTGTGTGGCCATTGTACAAGTTGTCTGTTCATATTCGCGGTTAAAGCAAATCAGCAATGAACTTGGATGTATTGTTTATCTGTATTAGAGTGTTACCTTATAATATAATAATACTTCTAATTTTGATATACTATCAATTTCCACAAAGTACAAATGTAATTACTGCAGTTATTATTTGCCACACAATGTATACCAGGTCAGCCTTGCTTTTCAGGGGAATAGCACTCATTCACTCTTAATGAATTTACAGATTTGAAGTACTTGATGAGGAGCCTGGTGATGATGAAGAGAGCGCCCAAAAGTTTGAAAGGTTTAAGTTACAAACTATTCTTCCTTTGTGGTTTTCTTGTTGTGTAGGGGTGAATAAAGTTATTTTCGGTCTATTCTGAAATGTTGAGTGACATCCAACTCAGCAATACTGCTAATCTGTGAACTACTATTTGATGTACCAGCCAGATCAATTTACTGTAATGATTCGTGGTGATGTTCTTCACCACAAGTTAGGCGAGTTAAGCAAAAAATGCTAGCCCTTTTAAGTAGTCAGCTACACATATACATCTTAATTTGTGGACGTTGAGCTATTTTGCAACTTCTGTATTGCCCTTTTTTGGTAGCTTGTATACTTTCTCCTTGCCTGCTATGCATCTACCGAAACCGATGCTGCATAATCGTTAACTGTTTGACGTTGCTCCCTTCACAATTCTTTACGGTGGTCGTATCTTTTTTTACTTTTTTTCACATGCACTTCTCTTTTCTGTAATCTAAAAGGAGAACAAATTTAACTGAACCCCACTTTTCGAGGCAGTATTAACGCAAACCCAATTTTTATATCCCTTCTACATAACCACAACTTTTTGGATATTAGGCAACACAACACCCAAAACAGGGATATAGCACCTTTTTGCCAGATTTAGGGATCAGAGGTGCAACAAACTCGGTTAGTGTGGTTATGTGAAAAGAAAATAAACTATGGTTCTGTGTGAGCACATCCTCCATAGATGGGATCATGTGTAATGTACTCAAATGAAAATTATTGATGAGTTCCAACGTTAATGAGTAAACATTATTCTGAGGTACCTGCATGTGTGGTGAGTAGATCAAGTGTTGCTTTCTCTTCTTTGCCACAAAATTGTCCCTTTCTTTCCGATGTAATTCTCTTTTGTTATTATTTTTTCTACTAGTTATTAGAAAACGAAAATGGGGTTAACCATCTTTGGAAGTGGACGAGACACATAGGAAACTAAAAGAAATAGATGGAGTTAAGGACACTTTAAATTCGGCGATACTGGCTGACATTTTGATAATTTTCAGAGCTGCATCTGAAGAAGTTGCAAATAGTATGATGAATTAGTTCTTTTTAAATGAATACACCCGGACCCTTCGGATTTGGTAGCAATGAATTAGTCAGTAGTCACATATCCATCGTGATAATATGCCTCGGTACATTCTTAGTTTGTTTGTTGAATTATTTGTTAGAATGTGGAAGTTTACGTACTTGTGCATCTTCAAAAGTTCTGTAGACGTGCATCATGTTATGACATGAGCATCGACAAAAACGAAAGTCAAAATATGATCAAAATATACATTTACTCAAGCACCCACCTAGCACACACATATTTGCATTCCCCTTGTTTGTTGTACGCCTGTCTGATCATTTAATTCCTCAATTCCACACCTGTTGTCATATTGTACTGTCTCTGTACAATCTTGTTGTTTTCTGTGTGTACGAACTTCAGTGGAATCGCAGCTAAATGTTATTTGGTACACTCTTGGCTAATTTGCCTTATCCTTGATGTTTGCCGCCCATAAACTGATGCTGTTCCACCCCAACCATGTGTGCAGGAAGTACAAGTTGCCTATGTCATCTATTATTCCCTTTCCGAAGAAAGGAGATCCTTCTAGTGCTCAGGATTTTGGACAGGGTCGGCAAGTCTTAGCTGTTTATCCTAGCACAACCGCATTATATAGAGCTACCGTAGCTTCTCATCGCAAGGTAACATCTGAACATTCAAATGAATCCTTTGTAAATCATTAATTCTTCATAATAATATGGCTTCTTGTGTGCTCCATATATATGGATGTATTTCCTGCTATGTGGTCAGCTTCATGCAGTTAGGAATTCAATGGTACCATTTTGTGGAGCATTTGTGACACTTAGAACTTTAGAATGTGTGAAACAATTGTGCTCCTTGATTGTTAAAACCATTTAAACTAAGGCATCAATGCTGGTGGGTTAATCTGAAACTTATATAGGCTAAAAGCTGGGGGAAAATCTGAGAGTCAGAATATTTTCTTATCCTAGGATCATCTTCCACCAAAGCTGTGGAACTGCTAATAATCATTGATTGGTGCAGAGGCGAAGCTTGGTAGGATAGTGTATTGTTTGCTATTCATACACATCATTTTCCCTTATATATTCCATTGTAGTGCTTATCTTAACTGGTCACGTGCATTACAACATGTATAACAACTCCAACATATTTAACAATTTCGAAGAACTTGGGAGAATACCATGGTTATAACCCCAAGAAGGTTCCTGTAACAAGTTGTTATTATCTTGGTTCACTGTAGTTAATATGACTATTGTTGTTCACATACTATTATGTTGTCAATACTTAATACTGCTAAAAGTGTCATCTGTTCCTATATATTATGTGTCCTGTTTATATATATGCTTCAGCATTGTATGGTCATACCATATGGTGGCATAAACATGATTATTACTCAATTAATTTCTTCACATGCCTGAAGTTTGTGGAAGCTGTCCACACTGTTTTTACAACTACCGTATTGCCGTTATGACTTTGTTCTACCTTTTCCTTTGTTTGCTAAGTCACTAATACTCCTCTCTTTTTGTCACCATGTGGTGAAACTGCACTGCAAAAAATGCAGAGGAAGTCTGACGAGTACGTAATCTATGCTTTTACTTGCTTGTATGATGTATATTCCTATCTGTTGAACAAACACAGTTTTCATTTTTGAAGTGTATATTTCTATTTAGACTTAGAATTCTTATTTCTTTAGTGTTAATTCTTATCCAATGCAAGTTGAGTTGTTGCACATTTTAGAAGTTGTTTACAACTTGGTATACTCAGAAATAATTATTTCACAGGCAACTTAGAGACATCAATCTCCTTTCATTTTTATTTCATTTAGGATCTGTCTCTGTTTATCTTGTGCTATTGCCTTCTCAAAACATTACATGTCTTGAGTAACAGTAAGATATCCTTCTCCATGAAATGGGCAGTGTGTTGGTGTCATATGGTCTCCAATGTATCTTAAATATGCATAGGACTAAAATACGTCTAGATACGTACAAATCAGGAAAAAAACTGAAAAAGCTAAACAAGACTTATATTTAGGAACGGAGGGAGTACAACAAAACTTTCTTGTTTGCTTTCTCTAAACATGGAACATAACTTTTATTAAACATAGCTTAAGTGGTACTCCCTCCGTTCCAAATTATAAGATGTTTTGGATATTTCAATGTGGACTACATACGGAGTGAAACTGAGTGAACAAATACACTGAAACACATCGATATACATCCGATTCAGAAAAAGCTAGAACATATCATAATTCGGAATGGAGTATTATCTGAGGAAAAAAGCAAGATGAAACATGCATATGCACATACAAGATTACAATTTAACCTTCTGACTGCATCCATAATATTGACAGTTACCATCTCTTATTTGATGACGACGAAGAGGACGGGAATCTGCCAGAGAGAGCTGTTCCATTTTACAGGGTGGTTGCGCTCCCAGAGGGCCACCGGCAATGAAAAAGAAAACTTGGGACCTTCATCTGCCTTACTAGCAAGTGTAGTGTACGAAGATGGCAGTTTTCGAACCTGATGATGTAGTAATCTTATCTTACCTGCAGCTTACCACATGGTGCAGTGCAGATATTGTTGTACTAGTAGTCTTTGTAAGCGGAAGGTTCTGTAAATAGGTGTTGATCGAGTGTTGTTTTTTAGAATAACAAGTGCTTGCCCTGCTAACAATGTTTAGGAGAAGCGCGGCTCTACTCCTATCTGCCGTCAGATGTAATATCATGACATGCACCATGCAGTGTCTGTTGGGCATGTTTACTGATCTATGTACGGAAAGGCTGTGCGTACGTTATTTCTGTACACAACAGTACAGCCTAACTTTGCCATGCAAGATCCACTTTCTGACATGTGTGGTGTCGTACGAATTCAGCGTACAAATGTGTGGTACGTGTAGCATTACTCATCCATTAAACTCCCGTGTGGGGCACATGAATGAATACAGGAAAAGATCCTGGGCCTATTTGGGTCAAGGTATTCTAAAAAAACAAGAAATAGGAAGATGCAGGATGATAGGGCAAAGGTGTCCGATCTTTCGATGAGATGAAGATACGTCGATTCTGGTGGAGTTCGACCTTGGCGATCCGACTACTACGCACACGTACGTAGCGCCAATGCAATCGTTAAACCAATCTCCTGAGGTTACCGATTCTGCAGAAGCATGATCAGCCTGACCAGATGGTCTAGTTCTACCTACGATCGAGAAACAAGTAAGAACAAATATTGCAATCAAGAATTGCGGATGAAAGTTGAGCTTTATTGATGAAGGCGGGATTCTGCAAGTGCGTAGTACAGGAGGTCTAGCCGACACTCGTGCCTATGGCGAAGGCTAGCAAATAGCTGAGTTCTTTTAACTAAACAAAATTTGAATCTAAATGAAACCCTAGACAAGGTATATAAGGGGGAGAAGAAGGGGGTTTCGCCCAACCATCAAGTGGCGGCCGAATCCAACCCTAGAAGGTCTTCTCTCCCTCAATACGGACTCTAAAAATGACCTAAAAGTGCTGGTTCGAAATTACATGGGTCGTGGCCCATAAATAAAAGGTGACGCGGCACCATACGTGACTATAGACGAATATATGAAGTGTAGACTTGATTATTTCGTCCAAGCCTTCAAGTATCCTTATGGTGGTTTCAAGTTACGGCAATCTCCATTGGTGGCGTCATCTTCTCCCTTGTTCCCACTCCTGCGGCTATCTCCATCCACGTACATGCTCCATAGCTTGTCCCTCTCGTCCATGCTTGGTCTATTATTCCTAAGAGAGACAAACACATCTATTTTAGGCATCATCATATTTTCATGTATATTAGGAGTAGCTTGTAGAAACGAAAGTACATGCTGTTGTAGTTGACGTGAACGAGCTCTAGTCAACGGTCCTTGTAATTGAGGTGTTGTAGTAGTTGTGGTTGTGTCTATAGTAGGGATGTCCTCATCATGCTCCCCTTCTTGAATTGAAGTCGTACTCGACGTCATGTCATCATTTTCTCCCAAGTATGGCTTCAAATCTGCAATGTTAAATGCGGGACTAACCCCAAACTCTGCAGGCAGCTCAAGTTTATATGCATTATCATTTATTTTCTCTAACACTTTAAAAGGACCATCAGCTCGTGGCATTAGTTTAGACTTGCGCAAATCAGGAAAACAATCCTTACGCAAATGCAACCAAACAAGATCTCCTGGGGCAAACGCAATATGCTTTTTTCCTTTATCCCCATACACTTTATACTTAGCATTCATACGTTCAATGTTTTCTTTAGTAGATTCATGCAACTTAACAATCATTTCAGCACGTTGTGTAGCATAAAAATTATTTTGCACCGTAGATGGAAGAGGCAATAAATCAATAGGTGCACGAGGAACAAAACCATACACAATTTCAAATGGGCACAGTTTAGTAGTAGAATGCAATGAGCGATTATAAGCAAATTCTACATGACGCAAGCATTCTTCCCACTTTTTTAAATTTTGTTTCAACACAGCCCTTAACATAGTGGATAAAGTTCCGTTCACTACCTCAGTTTGTCCATCAGTTTGGGGTGACATGTAGTTCTAAACAATAATTTCGTCCCCAACTTAGCCCATAAACATCTCCAAAAATGGCTAAGAAACTTAGTATCATGATCAGAAAGAATAGTATTGGGTTTACCATCCAAACGAATAATTTCACGAAAGAACAAATCAGCAACATGTGTAGCATCATCAGTCTTGTGACAAGGAATAAAGTGTGCCATCTTAGAAAATCTATCCACAACAACAAAAATGCTATCCCTCCCCTTCTGAGTACGAGGCAATCCCAAAACGAAGTCCATAGAAATATCCTCCCAAGAAACACTAGGAACGGGTAGAGGCATATATAAACCATGTGGATTAAGGCGAGACTTAGCTTTTTGACATGTAGTGCAGTGAGTAATAAACCTCTCAACATCCCGACGCATGCGTGGCCAAAAGAAGTGTGCAGCAAGCACGTCCTCCGTCTTCTTGACACCAAAGTGGCCCATCAATCCTCCTCCATGCGCCTCCTGCAACAACAAAAGACGGACGGAACTATCTGGGATGCATAGCCTGTTAGCACGGAACACAAATCCATCATTCAAGATGAATTTGTTCCATGTCCTGCCTTCTTTACAATTCTGTAATACATCTTTAAATTCAGCATCATGCACATATCGTTCTTTGATGGTTTCCAAACCGAAAATTTTGAAGTCAAGCTGAGATAACATGGTATAACGACGTGACAACGCATCAGCAATAACATTATCTTTACCCTTTTTGTATTTAATGACATAAGGGAAAGACTCAATAAACTCAACCCACTTAGCATGTCGACGATTCAGTTTAGCTTGACTACGAATATGCTTCAAAGATTCATGATCAGAATGTATAACAAATTCTTTCGTCCACAAATAATGTTGTCAAGTTTCTAAAGTCCGAACAAGAGCATATAATTCATTATCATAAGTAGAATAGTTCAGACTAGCCCCACTCAGTTTTTCACTAAAATATGCAACAGGTTTGCCCTCTTGTAATATAACACCTCCCAACCCAATTCCACTAGCATCACATTCAAGCTCAAAAGTCTTATTAAAATCTGGAAGTTGGAGTAATGGCGCGCGTGTTAACTTATCTTTTAATATCATGAAAGCCTCATGTTGTGCAACACCCCAAACAAAGGGCACATCCTTCTTTGTAAGCTCATTCAGCGGTGCTGCAATAGAACCAAAATCCTTGACAAAGCGCCGGCAGAACCCAACAAGGCCAAGGAAACTCCGTACTTGGGTTACCGTTGTAAGAGACGGCCAACTCAAAATTGCTTCAATTTTTGCGGGATCCACTTCAATGCCCTGCGCTGTAATAACATAGCCAAGAAATGCAACTCGATCGGTGCAAAAGATGCACTTCTCAAGATTACCAAACAAATGTGCAGCACGCAAAGCATCAAAAACAGCACGCAAATGAGTGAGATAATCTTCTAAAGACTTGTTGTATATCAAGATATCATCAAAGTAAACCACTACAAAACGTCCAATGAAAGCACGTAAAACTTCATGCATCAATCTCATGAAAGTACTAGGAGCATTGGTTAACCCAAAAGGCATAACTAACCACTCATAGAGGCCAAATTTAGTTTTAAATGCTGTTTTCCATTCATCTCCCAATTTCATACGAATTTGGTGGTAACCACTACGCAAATCAACCTTAGAGAATATGGTAGAACCACTCAACTCATGAAGCATATCATCCAAACATGGTATAGGATGTCTATAACGAATTGTAATATGATTTATAGCCCTACAATCAGTACACATGCGTGATGCACCATCTTTCTTAGGTACCAATAAAATTGGGACAACACAAGGACTAAGAGACTCACGAATATAACCTTTATCAATTAGTTCCTGAATTTGTCGCTCAATCTCTTTAGTCTCCTCTGGATTTGTACGGTAGGCTGCACGATTAGGAAGTGAAGCTCCTGGAATCAAATCAATTTGATGTTCTATTCCTCGAATTGGTGGCAGCCCGGTGAAAGGACAAGGATGTCGCCTAGAGGGGGGAGGGGGGTGAATAGGCGATTAAAACTTTTCCGGTTTAGTCTTGATAATAAAACTATGTGTTTAAATTAACAAGCCAACAACCTAATTAAACTAGGCTCACCTATGTGCACCAACAACTTATGCTAAGCAAGACAAGTAACAAGGTGATAGCAATATAGAATACTTCAAGCACGAAGGCTATCACAATGTAAAGAGCATAAGTAAAGAGCTCGGGTATAGAAATAACCGAGGCACGCGGAGACGAGGATGTATTCCCGAGTTCCTCCTTGCTAAGGGAGTACGTCTCGTTGGAGAGGTGTGAACCAACACAATGGTTCAACAACCACAAAGGTTTCACCTTCTTCTCCGATGAACCGCACCACAAAGGTTTGGTTCACCTTCCACTACCGGAATCCTTCGAGGCGGAAATCCGGAGCCTTTCAACAACGATCCGGGGCACAACCCACAACGGGATTGGGGGCTCCCGAACAGCTACAAAGTGACCACACAAGGGTCTCAACCACCACACGGGCGTCTAGGGTCCAAGGACCCAAGAGTAACAAGTTCACAAGCTTTCAACTTTCACGAATCTTCGTGGAGAGCACAAACCGATGCAATGAAGCAATGGCAAGAGCACAAGTGCTCAAATCCTTCACTCTCAAATCCCACCACAAGCAACTAATGCTTATGGGGGGAGAAGAGAGGAAGAACAAAGTAGGAGAAATACCAAGAACTCCAAGATCAAGATCTACTAGGTTCCCCTCACTTAGAGGAGAGATGGATTGGTGGAAATGTAGATCTAGATCTCCTCTCTCAAATCCCTCAAAGATATGCAAGAATCATGGGAGAAATATGATACCACTTGATAGGGCAAAGGTGTCCGATCTTTCGATGAGATGAAGATACGTCGATTCTGGTGGAGTTCGACCTTGGCGATCCGACTACTACGCACACGTACGCAACACCAATGCAATCGCTAAACCAATCTCCTGAGGTTACCGATCCTGCAGAAGCACGATCAGTCTGACCAAATGGTCCAGTTCTACCTGCGATCGAGAAACAAGTAAGAACAAATATTGCAATCAAGAATTACGGATGAAAGTTGAGCTTTATTGATGAAGGCGGGATTCTGCATGTGCGTAGTACAGGAGGTCTAGCCGACACTCGTGCCTATGGCGAAGAGTAGCAAATAGCTGAGTTCTTTTAACTAAACAAAATCCGAGTCTAAACGAAACCCTAAACGAGGTATATAAGGGGGAAAAGGAGGGGGTTTCGCCCAGCCATCAAGTGGCGGCCGAATCTAACCCTAGGAGGCCTTCTCTCCATCAATACGGACTCTAAAAACGACCTAAAACTGCTGGTTAGAAATTACATGGGCCGTGGCCCATAAATAAAAGGTGACGCGGCACCATACGTGACTATGGACGAATATATGAAGTGCAGACTTGATTATTTCGTCCAAGCCTTCAAGTATCCTTATGGTGGCTTCAAGTTGCGGCAATCTCCATTGGTGGCGTCATCTTCTCCCTTGTTCCCACTCCTGCGGCTATCTCCATCCACGTACATGCTCCATAGCTTGTCCCTCTCGTCCATACTTGGTCCATTATTCCTAAGAGAGACAAACACATCTACTTTAGGCAGCATCATATTTTCATGTATATTAGGAGTAGCTTGTAGAAATGAAAGTATATGATGTTGTAGTTGACGAGCACGAGCTCTAGTCAACGGTCCTTATAATTGAGGTGTTGTAGTAGTTGTGGTTGCGTCTATAGTAGGGATGTCCTCATCACAGGATTGAGATGTCATGTACATAAATTGAGAAACAAAAAATAGGTAATGGAATTTTTTTTGGCTGTACTGCAGAAAAATGTGGAAACGGTCTATAGTATGAGGTTGGACTAAACTGATTTTTTTTGAACTGTGCAAACTAGACCACATGTAAAGTTTTTATAGTTTTCAATCGTACTAAGTAAACAATATCTAAGCGTAAAAAAAAGAAGTAAACAATATCTATAGGGCTGATATCAGAGAAAAAAATTCCAAAATTTAATTGAACCAAAAAGGCCCTCGGTATTGCCTTAATAGCATTAATTCTTGCATGTGCGATCCAATTCCGGTTGTTATCAATTGGAAAAAGTCCATTTTAAACCCTGAACTCGTAGATGTAAGGCGAAATGAACCCCCACGTCGAAATCCCGGTTGATTGCACCTTGAATTATGCAATCTCGGTCTAAATTGAACCTTGGACATGTTTTTCAGAGAAAAGAAATAAAATTCTAAATTGCCACTGTCGCTGACTAAGATGGCCCACATGTCATATGCTTCTTGTACCTCGGTCTCTCTGTCCAGTCTCCCTCTCATATCCCAAACCAAAACCAGATCCGAGATATTCATCTTGGTCCCCAAATTTTTCTCTTACCTTCTCTTTTCAATCGATCAGAGATGCGCGCGCGTTGAAGTAGGCCGCCCGAGTAGCAGCTAGCCAATACGGCCGTAACACTGCTCTGTTTGTCGCATCGGGAGCCGAAGTCCAAATCAAAAAGCAAATTTTATAGGTCAAATCAATTCATCGAGCTAGGAAAATGGTAGCCAGCTTTCTATGGAAGAAATCCATCACTGGAGTTGATTTATCAACCACCGATCACCGGGTGGCAGGGCGCGCGTATTCCTGCAAGAGTTTGCTGCCATCAAGCGCAGCACTAGGTAGTACTAGTAGTAGTGGGATTGGTACATAAATGATTACTACAATTAATATCTTATGATCATAATCAATGTAGTTAGTCTGGACAATTGACTATGTACACATATATCTATGAGGATTAAAACCCGGTGGGTTGTGCATACACTCGCCTAGCTCATTTCTTGGATGTTGATACGTCAAAACCATATCTACTCATATTGAAGTTCAATGGTGTTTTTCTAGATATTTGATTTTTATGATTAAATAGCCACCAAAATTTAGTGCTTTCCAAATTTCATGTTTTTATATTGGAAATCATGTAATATAAAAAAAAGAGTGCGTTTCACTTTTTACCCCTATTTGTGCATTACCCCATTTAAAAAAAAATTGGACATTGTTTCTCTAATCTTAGTATGTTGGGCAATATGTGAGGTGGTGATCGAGGTTAGAGTATACCAGAAGGGCAGCGAGAACTAAAACCGATGGAAAAGGGAAGGTTGGGTGTCCTCCAAGTTTTACCTATATTGTGCCATGTGGCGCCCTGACCCGACTGTTATACAGTGATGCTGTGTGTCACCGGTTAAGCGACTACAACCGGAGGTTACGGGTTTACCAATCCCCGGCCAAAACCTTTGGCAGGCGTTGCTGGGTACACCTCACTCCAGACAACGCAACACCCCGATTGATGCCTCAACACAGGCACAACTATCAAAGCATAATAGTAAGATCAAGACTTGTGGAACAACTGGCACATCACAGACTCTACGACACGAAAACACATATAGTTCAACTCTTATACAGAGAAAGATAGCAAATGACAACCAGAGGTCACAGACCCAACATTACATCAAGCGGAAGCGAATTAGGTTGTTCTAAACAACAAGATCCAACATATGGCCTAAGAGGCCTACAGATAAACATCACAACGCCAGCTGCTCCAGGATGTCCCAAGCTGCCACCTGGGAACCCCAGACTACTCGTCGACGTCCACAAAGAACCCACCTTCGAGGTCGGTGAAGCCCTCCTCTGAAACAAAAGCAAATACGTTGAGTTCGACGAACTCGCAAGATTAGGAGCTAATATATGCTCGATGAGGCTTTCAAAGTTATATGGCTGTTTTGCATAAAGCTGATTTTATTTATTAAAGCATAACCCAAAGGCAACGACTATTCAGAGTATTTTCAAAAGAGATAAGAAGTAACTCTTTCTTTCATCACCTTACTCAACATCAACCATTGCACCTGTTCATCAAAGGCACCTCCCCGAATCCCCCTCGAGGAAGCTCACCTTACAATCTTGAGTGGTACCTCTAGTACCCAAGTTTTAATCATTCCGTTAAATTTATTCTATGATCTTATCGTCCTTTCCCAAGTTGTCCGTAACCGTGGACACGGCTTTTCGAAAAGATTTAACCCTGCAGGGGTGCACTGTGTTTACCTTCGGTACCGCCCGGCTCATTGCCTACACGTAGCTCTCTTCCGGGGAAAGCCGGCTGAGTGGGAACGGTTACAACCTTTACCTTGTTAAAGACTAACCCAGGATCATCAGTGAGGACGGAGCAGCGGATCATCAACACCCTGCCCCGTGGCCACTCATTTTCCTAACACCACCATCCTCATCACAGTTCATACCACCATCATCACGCACGCGCAAATGGAAGCTCAAACTAGAGGACCCTGGCTAGTCCCGCTCAAGTAAGTCGGTCGACGAGGGCTCCATATACCCCACCGAATGGAAGCGCGCTCATTCTTCGTTCAAGAGGTAAAGAACTCGCACCTAGGCGGCGAGAGTGAGACAAAACACCACCATACCGAAGTGGCCTCTCATCCCCACCTTTAAGCATCTTATTACCTGTCACCACAAATTCTCCACCATCACCTGTACATCTCATCACCTGTTTTCAACCATGAAACATCCACCGGACTGCTAAGCATTTAACTAAGCATGGCTAAGCAACAACACAACATAGTTAAGTATTTCAGGCCAACAATACAATCCTATGGATAATAGGAGGGGAAGCAGGTAATTGGCATCAGAAACTTAATGCAACTATAGGATACTCTAATCCAACAAAATTGACATTTAGAACCGCATGCAATATTATAGTGGAGAAAATATTTGAGGAAACATAGGATAAGATATGCTCAGAGGGGGGATTACGCTTGCCTTGTTGAGAGTGATAAACGGGTCGTCAGGGTATTGCGGTGGAACCCCGACTGCTTGATCTAGCGAAACACAAAACACGGGAAGAAACAATCAATAAACACGAATGCAACAAGTGCAATGCACACTCATGATGTCATGACATTTTTATTGCATCTATTCAAACTAAACGGAGTTCGGATGATTAGATGGGCGCATCCCGAACATTCCGTGGATTTGAGCAATCGGTATAATTACTTGTTGATTAGGATAGTTGAAACCCTAGGGTTATCTTGCCGATGAAATGACATGATCACATGCAATGCAAATGTTTAGGTGAGCAACGTGCACGAAATGATGCTATTAAATAGTCCACAATTTTGTGCCCATTTTGGTATTTCATACACATTTTTCGGAAGCACCGATTAAAAGTTATTACTTTTATAAATTATTATTTTAAATAACTTCTTTTAATTCTTTTACTTCCTCTTTTTTAGATATGTCCCTTAGGTAAGTTATTTAAAACAACAATAGAATTTATTTCACCAGATTAGAAAGAAATTATTTGGAACAGGATAAATTTTGGGTACTGGGTAATTTCGGAATTTCCGGTTTAAATCTAACTCGGAAATTTGGCTAAGGAAAAGAAAAATGAACCCACACTGGATTGACTCGGAAAATCCGATTTTCCCAATTTCGGATTATCCGACGCGTTACCTCGACTGGTGCCTCGGCGACGTGCGCGCACGGGAGGTTGACCAGCGGCAACGGCGACGACGGCGCCGCCGATTTAGGGCTCGCCGGAGTTGAACGTCGACACACACCTACTCTACTCGTCGAGGGCTACTCGGGGGTGCGCTTGGTTCCACAGGGAACCCACCGGAACATCGCCGGCGTCGAGCACAGTGGCGACCCGAGGCAGAAATTGCGGCGGCGACGATGCACGGCGAGAGGGAGAGGGAGAAGGGGTGCGGCAGACTCAGGGGCTCACCCTCGTCGCGTGTGAGCATCCGGCGGGGGCGGGGAAGGTTGGAGACGACGGCAATGGCGCGGCGGATCACCGCCGGCCGTGTTGAGGGAGATGGACCGCGGCGACGATTCCGTGCATTCCGGCACGATTCCTTCGTCGTGGAGGTGGATGAAGACGAGGCGGAGCTCGTGGTGGCCTCGGTTTGTCTCGGGGAAGTCTGCAGCGACGGCGATGCGTCGGTGACGACGAGCTCGTCTTCGGCTCGCTGGGCACGGGAAGAACAGAGGAAAAGAAGGGGATGGGGAGCAGGCGAGTGCGGGAGGGGAGCATGTGAGGCTCGGGTGCTCGTTTTCTTCTCTGCAGGGGAGGGCAGCGCAAGGTGGCCCCGGCGATGGCTCGACGCGGCATGGCCACGGCGCCAAAGGAGCTCGTGGCTACAGGAAGAAGAGGGACATTTCGCGAAAAACCCCCTGCAACTTTATTTCCATCACAGTCAGGTCCTTTTCCCTTTAAAAAATATAAAACCTTTTAAAACCAGCGGCTTCAGTGATTTCATTTAGGCACCAAAACATTTTCAAAAATTATGAAATAATTTGGGTGGCCTTTTTACACCATGAGGAAGCTCCACAAAATTTGGCGCCCCAAATAAAACGTCTTGGACAACATTTGTTCATAGGTTCAAAATAGGGCATTTTGCTCAATTCAAAAATGTTGTTCCTTTGTAAAATTTAAAAGCAAGTGCAAAATATTGTTTTGAAACCTTGGAACCTCCTTGACAAAGATAAGAGGTTAAAGTACTTTTGTTTTGCACGTTTGAATTCTCTCATTGATTTGGATTTGTAGTTGAAACAGTTTGGCATTTGTTTTTAAACGGTGCCAAACCCATTTGTGTGTTGTTTAGCAAGTACAATTTGGATGCCATGATGCAATGCAACACAAAAGCGAAAATTTTAAACGGGTTTTTAGGTTTCCGAACTTTGGGCTGTTACAACTCTACCCTCCTTACAGGAATCTCGTCCCGAGATTCATAGCGTAGGAAAGAGGGAAACATGGGTACAACGGTACTACACGATCTTCTCGCTTCGGGTAGCTTCTCTCTTGAAGAGGTTGACGAAGGGCAACATTGATATCTTCATCGGCTTCACTTCATGGTCATCATCCAAATACACCACCGGAGAAGAAGGAAACCTAACCGGGAGGATGGATCTTTGTAAAGATACCACGACCGGGTACCTCCTAGTAGAATCGCTTGGGTAGAACTTTCCTCACGGAGGAGCATTTCAGATCACTGGAGAAGGATCGGAAAGCTAGATCGAGTGAACTTCAGAAACTCCGCAAACGTTATTATTTGGAACACTTCTTGATTTTCCAGACATCGGGACAAACTTCTTGAGGATCACCAACTGTCGTTTCTGTTTGAGATTTAGATCTGACCGGGTGTAGAGATACTCCAGATTCAACATATGGGAATAGGGAATCTTTGCAAAGCATAGCAACGGGTTACTATTGCTAAGACCCCAAGAGTTGGACTACAAGGTCTAACTCCAAAGGAGGAACGAGATTGCGGAACCCGCGGATTAGCAACTTGTCAGGAGACAGCTGCCCTACTTGAATACTTACGGCAATACACCATTGAGTCTCTGCGGGGAAAACCAAAGACGACACGGAATTTCTTGGAATTCTTCTCTTTCTGGAACAATTTAATCAGTGGCTTGGATGCAACGATGATAATTCCCGAGGGATGGAGGTAACAACGCACCATTCCGAGAATATTCCACACATGCATGAGCGAGTTGAGATGATTTTCGAGGAACCAGACGATTCACTCAGATCCACGGCGACATCTTTCAGCAGTTGCACGTGAACCAGGAAAAGTCACTTCTAACGTCCGAACATTGCCTTGTGACGACACAAGGTTAGTTCTGACAAGCTTTCCAATCAAACAGAGAGGAAAAAGAATGTAGTGGAAGGTCTCAACAACCAACTCATCTAAATACTCCAAGACGGTCGACATCACAAGGTATGTGTTCTGAAGTTGTCACATGAACGGGCATAAGTATTAGCCGGACTAACACAATCACGTAGGTTGGGCTGAGTTTGATTTGACGATAGCCCAATTCAAATCAAAAGATTTGGAGGTTAGCATTTCCACCAAGGAAATACCACCTTGCTTCAACACGAACAGACTAGACATCCCTTTAGGAAGGAACTATACCGGATAGAGCTTTTATCCTTTAACTCTCCAAGTTGTTTAAGCTCAACCGAATAATTCAGGACATCCAGCACGATTTTCTTGGAGAAGGGAGTTGTTCAGAGAACCAGCTTACTCATAAGCTCAATTTTTCTTGGAGAAAAGAGTTGTCCGTGATGTTGAGCTTGGACAGGCGACAACCTGGCGATACTTCTGGAAGGAACAACAGGATATCACGATCCATCTACAGGATATCACGACATGGCAGTGGATCTTGAGTTCGAGAGAGGATCATGCCGTTCAGTGCACAAGGAGATGGTTTTGGGAGCTTCGGCATGAACCTAGCTCTTTGACCGAGGGAAGGCACCGGAGAGAACGAACTTGGCAACACAGTCAAACTCAGCTTATTGATCGGATAACCAATCATGCTAAGGAGGATAAAGAAGGTCTTTGGATTGCAACGCAGTAAGAACTGCTGAGAATATCCGATAGCCACATTATTGCTCACGAATTATCATTCCCGAGTAACAAGTCACTCGGAGATCGGAGAGTAACAAGGTGTAAGAGCATCACTTCATCAAGAGGATCATGATACATCACACAATACCCCGATATCAAAGAGTGTGACACTCTAAGGTGGAGCAGAAACAGAGACTAATAAACCTCTTATTCTGTGGATTACAAAACTTTGACCTAGCCCGGGAAGTGGACAAGGTACTGGAGTTTGTTTCTCCTACCAAGACGAAGAGAAAGTCTTAACGGATCAGGAAAAAGTCTTGCATCGGAACATACCAACGCACGATGAAACTTTACTGTCAACAGACAGATAAAGGCCAGGAAAGCAGATTAGAGTAAGAACATGCTCTGGAGAAATCCTAAGATGTTGAAGATGCACCGGTTATTACTCAATTGTGATAACCATGCCCAAAAAGGAGAGATGCAGCAGAGTCATGAATATAGTTGGGAGACTCGTTAGGAGAATCCTAGCTGTAACCCCGATGGTTCCAAGACAGAACCTAAAAACAAGGCTGAGGGAGAGAGGAAGTTACATAGCCAGCTGAGGGGTGGTAATTTAAAATTCTACCATTTACCACACAGAAGACAGAAAAGACTTGGGTTGAAGATCAGCATCATGCGACGAGAATCCTAAATGGCATAAGGATCACATGGGTAACAACCCACACAATCCACATACCGGACTCACAGCACAATCCGGGACCTTATGTTCAAGTCCTTGGGCTAGAACCCGAAGAAAAGGACAAATGATTAGACTTGGTATGGATAACAGTGTTCAAACATCTGATTTGATATCGGATTGTAACGCGGCGGGAGCAACTGAACACATAACACGCAAGATAGAACCCAACCACGAGATTCCTAACCATTTTGAAGTAACAGATGAGAATTGAAAACTTTTAACTCAAATTGAGGTAAGATTGTTCCGAGATTAGAAGGTAACCAGATAAGGAGTAAAAAGAATCCTAAGATGGTTTTCACAACTCATTTTTAGGTTAAAAATATTTTCACAAACACTAGACTCAACATCGACCAGTAGAAGGGTTTCCTACAGGCAGTACTGCTCTGATACCAACTTGTGGCGCCCTGACCCGACTGCTATACAGTGATGCTGTGTGTCACCGGTTAAGCGACTACAACCGGAGGTTACGGGTTTACCAATCCCCGGCCAAAACCTTTGGCAGGCGTTGCTGGGTACACCTCACTCCAGACAACGCAACACCCCGATTGATGCCTCAACACAGGCACAACCATCAAAGCATAATAGTAAGATCAAGACTTGGGGAACAACTGGCACATCACAGACTCTACGACACGAAAACACATATAGTTCAACTCTTATACAGAGAAAGATAGCAAATGACAACCAGAGGTCACAGACCCAACATTACATCAAGCGGAAGCGAATTAGGTTGTTCTAAACAACAAGATCCAACATATGGCCTAAGAGGCCTACAGATAAACATCACAACGCCAGCTGCTCCAGGATGTCCCAACCTGCCACCTGGGAACCCCAGACTACTCGTCGACGTCCACAAAGAACCCACCTTCGAGGTCGGTGAAGTCCTCCTCTGAAACAAAAGCAAAGACGTTGAGTTCGACGAACTCGCAAGATTAGGAGCTAATATATGCTCGATGAGGCTTTCAAAGTTATATGGCTGTTTTGCATAAAGCTGATTTTATTTATGAAAGCATAACCCAAAGGCAACGACTATTCAGAGTATTTTCAAAAGAGATAAGAAGTAACTCTTTCTTTCATCACTTTACTCAACATCAACCATTGCACCTGTTCATCAAAGGCACCTCCCCGAATCCCCCTCGAGGAAGCTCACCTTACAATCTTGAGTGGTACCTCTAGTACCCAAGTTTTAATCATTCCGTTAAAGTTATTCTATGATCTTATCGTCCTTTCCCAAGTTGTCCGTAACTGTGGACACGGCTTTTCGAAAAGATTTAACCCTGCAGGGGTGCACTGTGTTTACCTTCAGTACCGCCCGGCTCATTGCCTACACGTAGCTCTCTTCCGGGGAAAGCCGGCTGAGTGGGAACGGTTACAACCTTTACCTTGTTAAAGACTAACCCATGATCATCAGTGAGGACGGAGCAGCGGATCATCAACACCCTGCCCCGTGGCCACTCATTTTCCTAACACCACCATCCTCATCCCAGTTCATACCACCATCATCACGCACGCGCAAATGGAAGCTCAAACTAGAGGACCCTGGCTAGTCCCGCTCAAGTTAGTCGGTCGACGAGGGCTCCATATACCCCACCGAATGGAAGCGCGCTCATTCTTGGTTCAAGAGGTAAAGAACTCGCACCTAGGCGGCGAGAGTGAGACAAAACACCACCATACCGAAGTGGCCTCTCATCCCCACCTTTAAGCATCTTATTACCTGTCACCACAAATTCTCCACCATCACCTGTACATCTCATCACCTGTTTCCAACCATGAAACATCCACCGGACTGCTAAGCATTTAACTAAGCATGGCTAAGCAACAACACAACATAGTTAAGTATTTCAGGCCAACAATACAATCCTATGGATAATAGGAGGGGAAGCAGGTAATTGGCATCGGAAACTTAATGCAACTATAGGATACTCTAATCCAACAAAATTGACATTTAGAACCGCATGCAATATTATAGTGGAGAAAATATTTGAGGAAACATAGGATAAGATATGCTCAGAGGGGGGATTACGCTTGCCTTGTTGAGAGTGATAAACGGGTCGTCAGGGTATTGCGGTGGAACCCCGACTGCTTGATCTAGCGAAACACAAAACACGGGAAGAAACAATCAATAAACACGAATGCAACAAGTGCAATGCACACTCATGATGTCATGACATTTTTATTGCATCTATTCAAACTAAACGGAGTTCGGATGATTAGATGGGCGCATCCCGAACATTCCGTGGATTTGAGCAATCGGTATAATTACTTGTTGATTAGGATAGTTGAAACCCTAGGGTTATCTTGCCGATGAAATGACATGATCACATGCAATGCAAATGTTTAGGTGAGCAACGTGCACGAAATGATGCTATTAAATAGTCCACAATTTTGTGCCCATTTTGGTATTTCATACACATTTTTCGGAAGCACCGATTAAAAGTTATTACTTTTATAAATTATTATTTTAAATAACTTCTTTTAATTCTTTTACTTCCTCTTTTTTAGATATGTCCCTTAGGTAAGTTATTTAAAACAACAATAGAATTTATTTCACCAGATTAGAAAGAAATTATTTGGAACAGGATAAATTTTGGGTACTGGGTAATTTCGGAATTTCCGGTTTAAATCTAACTCGGAAATTTGGCTAAGGAAAAGAAAAATGAACCCACACTGGATTGACTCGGAAAATCCGATTTTCCCAATTTCGGATTATCCGACGCGTTACCTCGACTGGTGCCTCGGCGACGTGCGCGCACGGGAGGTTGACCAGCGGCAACGGCGACTACGGCGCCGCCGATTTAGGGCTCGCCGGAGTTGAACGTCGACACACACCTACTCTACTCGTCGAGGGCTACTCGGGGGTGCGCTTGGTTCCACAGGGAACCCACCGGAACATCGCCGGCGTCGAGCACAGTGGCGACCCGAGGCAGAAATTGCGGCGGCGACGATGCACGGCGAGAGGGAGAGGGAGAAGGGGTGCGGCAGACTCAGGGGCTCACCCTCGTCGCGTGTGAGCATCCGGCGGGGGCGGGGAAGGTTGGAGACGACGGCAATGGCGCGGCGGATCACCGCCGGCCGTGTTGAGGGAGATGGACCGCGGCGACGATTCCGTGCGTTCCGGCACGATTCCTTCGTCGTGGAGGTGGATGAAGATGAGGCGGAGCTCGTGGTGGCCTCGGTTTGTCTCGGGGAAGTCTGCAGCGACGGCGATGCGTCGGTGACGACGAGCTCGTCTTCGGCTCGCTGGGCACGGGAAGAACAGAGGAAAAGAAGGGGATGGGGAGCAGGCGAGTGCGGGAGGGGAGCATGTGAGGCTCGGGTGCTCGTTTTCTTCTCTGCAGGGGAGGGCAGCGCAAGGTGGCCCCGGCGATGGCTCGACGCGGCATGGCCACGGCGCCAAAGGAGCTCGTGGCTACAGGAAGAAGAGGGACATTTCGTGAAAAACCCCCTGCAACTTTATTTCCATCACAGTCAGGTCCTTTTCCCTTTAAAAAATATAAAACCTTTTAAAACCAGCGGCTTCAGTGATTTCATTTAGGCACCAAAACATTTTCAAAAATTATGAAATAATTTGGGTGGCCTTTTTACACCATGAGGAAGCTCCACAAAATTTGGCGCCCCAAATAAAACGTCTTGGACAACATTTGTTCATAGGTTCAAAATAGGGCATTTTGCTCAATTCAAAAATGTTGTTCCTTTGTAAAATTTAAAAGCAAGTGCAAAATATTGTTTTGAAACCTTGGAACCTCCTTGACAAAGATAAGAGGTTAAAGTACTTTTGTTTTGCAGGTTTGAATTCTCTCATTGATTTGGATTTGTAGTTGAAACAGTTTGGCATTTGTTTTTAAACGGTGCCAAACCCATTTGTGTGTTGTTTAGCAAGTACAATTTGGATGCCATGATGCAATGCAACACAAAAGCGAAAATTTTAAACGGGTTTTTAGGTTTCCGAACTTTGGGCTGTTACAACTCTACCCTCCTTACAGGAATCTCGTCCCGAGATTCATAGCGTAGGAAAGAGGGAAACATGGGTACAACGGTACTACACGATCTTCTCGCTTCGGGTAGCTTCTCTCTTGAAGAGGTTGACGAAGGGCAACATTGATATCTTCATCGGCTTCACTTCATGGTCATCATCCAAATACACCACCGGAGAAGAAGGAAACCTAACCGGGAGGATGGATCTTTGTAAAGATACCACGACCGGGTACCTCCTAGTAGAATCGCTTGGGTAGAACTTTCCTCACGGAGGAGCATTTCAGATCACTGGAGAAGGATCGGAAAGCTAGATCGAGTGAACTTCAGAAACTCCGCAAACGTTATTATTTGGAACACTTCTTGATTTTCCAGACATCGGGACAAACTTCTTGAGGATCACCAACTGTCGTTTCTGTTTGAGATTTAGATCTGACCGGGTGTAGAGATACTCCAGATTCAACATATGGGAATAGGGAATCTTTGCAAAGCATAGCAACGGGTTACTATTGCTAAGACCCCAAGAGTTGGACTACAAGGTCTAACTCCAAAGGAGGAACGAGATTGCGGAACCCGCGGATTAGCAACTTGTCAGGAGACAGCTGCCCTACTTGAATACTTACGTCAATACACCATTGAGTCTCTGCGGGGAAAACCAAAGACGACACGGAATTTCTTGGAATTCTTCTCTTTCTGGAACAATTTAATCAGTGGCTTGGATGCAACGATGATAATTCCCGAGGGATGGAGGTAACAACGCACCATTCCGAGAATATTCCACACATGCATGAGCGAGTTGAGATGATTTTCGAGGAACCAGACGATTCACTCAGATCCACGGCGACATCTTTCAGCAGTTGCACGTGAACCAGGAAAAGTCACTTCTAACGTCCGAACATTGCCTTGTGACGACACAAGGTTAGTTCTGACAAGCTTTCCAATCAAACAGAGAGGAAAAAGAATGTAGTGGAAGGTCTCAACAACCAACTCATCTAAATACTCCAAGACGGTCGACATCACAAGGTATGTGTTCTGAAGTTGTCACATGAACGGGCATAAGTATTAGCCGGACTAACACAATCACGTAGGTTGGGCTGAGTTTGATTTGACGATAGCCCAATTCAAATCAAAAGATTTGGAGGTTAGCATTTCCACCAAGGAAATACCACCTTGCTTCAACACGAACAGACTAGACATCCCTTTAGGAAGGAACTATACCGGATAGAGCTTTTATCCTTTAACTCTCCAAGTTGTTTAAGCTCAACCGAATAATTCAGGACATCCAGCACGATTTTCTTGGAGAAGGGAGTTGTTCAGAGAACCAGCTTACTCATAAGCTCAATTTTTCTTGGAGAAAAGAGTTGTCCGTGATGTTGAGCTTGGACAGGCGACAACCTGGCGATACTTCTGGAAGGAACAACAGGATATCACGATCCATCTACAGGATATCACGACATGGTAGTGGATCTTGAGTTGAGAGAGGATCATGCCGTTCAGTGCACAAGGAGATGGTTTTGGGAGCTTCGGCATGAACCTAGCTCTTTGACCGAGGGAAGGCACCGGAGAGAACGAACTTGGCAACACAGTCAAACTCAGCTTATTGATCGGATAACCAATCATGCTAAGGAGGATAAAGAAGGTCTTTGGATTGCAACGCAGTAAGAACTGCTGAGAATATCCGATAGCCACATTATTGCTCACGAATTATCATTCCCGAGTAACAAGTCACTCGGAGATCGGAGAGTAACAAGGTGTAAGAGCATCACTTCATCAAGAGGATCATGATACATCACACAATACCCCGATATCAAAGAGTGTGACACTCTAAGGTGGAGCAGAAACAGAGACTAATAAACCTCTTATTCTGTGGATTACAAAACTTTGACCTAGCCCGGGAAGTGGACAAGGTACTGGAGTTTGTTTCTCCTACCAAGACGAAGAGAAAGTCTTAACGGATCAGGAAAAAGTCTTGCATCGGAACATACCAACGCACGATGAAACTTTACTGTCAACAGACAGATAAAGGCCAGGAAAGCAGATTAGAGTAAGAACATGCTCTGGAGAAATCCTAAGATGTTGAAGATGCACCGGTTATTACTCAATTGTGATAACCATGCCCAAAAAGGAGAGATGCAGCAGAGTCATGAATATAGTTGGGAGACTCGTTAGGAGAATCCTAGCTGTAACCCCGATGGTTCCAAGACAGAACCTAAAAACAAGGCTGAGGGAGAGAGGAAGTTACATAGCCAGCTGAGGGGTGGTAATTTAAAATTCTACCATTTACCACACAGAAGACAGAAAAGACTTGGGTTGAAGATCAGCATCATGCGACGAGAATCCTAAATGGCATAAGGATCACATGGGTAACAACCCACACAATCCACATACCGGACTCACAGCACAATCCGGGACCTTATGTTCAAGTCCTTGGGCTAGAACCCGAAGAAAAGGACAAATGATTAGACTTGGTATGGATAACAGTGTTCAAACATCTGATTTGATATCGGATTGTAACGCGGCGGGAGCAACTGAACACATAACACGCAAGATAGAACCCAACCACGAGATTCCTAACCATTTTGAAGTAACAGATGAGAATTGAAAACTTTTAACTCAAATTGAGGTAAGATTGCTCCGAGATTAGAAGGTAACCAGATAAGGAGTAAAAAGAATCCTAAGATGGTTTTCACAACTCATTTTTAGGTTAAAAATATTTTCACAAACACTAGACTCAACATCGACCAGTAGAAGGGTTTCCTACAGGCAGTACTGCTCTGATACCAACTTGTGGCGCCCTGACCCGACTGCTATACAGTGATGCTGTGTGTCACCGGTTAAGCGACTACAACCGGAGGTTACGGGTTTACCAATCCCCGGCCAAAACCTTTGGCAGGCGTTGCTGGGTACACCTCACTCCAGACAACGCAACACCCCGATTGATGCCTCAACATAGGCACAACTATCAAAGCATAATAGTAAGATCAAGACTTGTGGAACAACTGGCACATCACAGACTCTACGACACGAAAACACATATAGTTCAACTCTTATACAGAGAAAGATAGCAAATGACAACCAGAGGTCACAGACCCAACATTACATCAAGCGGAAGCGAATTAGGTTGTTCTAAACAACAAGATCCAACATATGGCCTAAGAGGCCTACAGATAAACATCACAACGCCAGCTGCTCCAGGATGTCCCAAGCTGCCACCTGGGAACCCCAGACTACTCGTCGACGTCCACAAAGAACCCACCTTCGAGGTCGGTGAAGTCCTCCTCTGAAACAAAAGCAAAGACGTTGAGTTCGACGAACTCGCAAGATTAGGAGCTAATATATGCTCGATGAGGCTTCAAAGTTATACGGCTGTTTTGCATAAAGCTGATTTTATTTATGAAAGCATAACCCAAAGGCAACGACTATTCAGAGTATTTTCAAAAGAGATAAGAAGTAACTCTTTCTTTCATCACTTTACTCAACATCAACCATTGCACCTGTTCATCAAAGGCACCTCCCCGAATCCCCCTCGAGGAAGCTCACCTTACAATCTTGAGTGGTACCTCTAGTACCCAAGTTTTAATCATTCCGTTAAAGTTATTCTATGATCTTATCGTCCTTTCCCAAGTTGTCCGTAACCGTGGACACGGCTTTTCGAAAAGATTTAACCCTGCAGGGGTGCACTGTGTTTACCTTCAGTACCGCCCGGCTCATTGCCTACACGTAGCTCTCTTCCGGGGAAAGCCGGCTGAGTGGGAACGGTTACAACCTTTACCTTGTTAAAGACTAACCCATGATCATCAGTGAGGACGGAGCAGCGGATCATCAACACCCTGCCCCGTGGCCACTCATTTTCCTAACACCACCATCCTCATCCCAGTTCATACCACCATCATCACGCACGCGCAAATGGAAGCTCAAACTAGAGGACCCTGGCTAGTCCCGCTCAAGTTAGTCGGTCGACGAGGGCTCCATATACCCCACCGAATGGAAGCACACTCATTCTTGGTTCAAGAGGTAAAGAACTCGCACCTAGGCGGCGAGAGTGAGACAAAACACCACCATACCGAAGTGGCCTCTCATCCCCACCTTTAAGCATCTTATTACCTGTCACCACAAATTCTCCACCATCACCTGTACATCTCATCACCTGTTTCCAACCATGAAACATCCACCGGACTGCTAAACATTTAACTAAGCATGGCTAAGCAACAACACAACATAGTTAAGTATTTCAGGCCAACAATACAATCCTATGGATAATAGGAGGGGAAGCAGGTAATTGGCATCGGAAACTTAATGCAACTATAGGATACTCTAATCCAACAAAATTGACATTTAGAACCGCATGCAATATTATAGTGGAGAAAATATTTGAGGAAACATAGGATAAGATATGCTCAGAGGGGGGATTACGCTTGCCTTGTTGAGAGTGATAAACGGGTCATCAGGGTATTGCGGTGGAACCCCGACTGCTTGATCTAGCGAAACACAAAACACGGGAAGAAACAATCAATAAACACGAATGCAACAAGTGCAATGCACACTCATGATGTCATGACATTTTTATTGCATCTATTCAAACTAAACGGAGTTCGGATGATTAGATGGGCGCATCCCGAACATTCCGTGGATTTGAGCAATCGGTATAATTACTTGTTGATTAGGATAGTTGAAACCCTAGGGTTATCTTGCCGATGAAATGACATGATCACATGCAATGCAAATGTTTAGGTGAGCAACGTGCACGAAATGATGCTATTAAATAGTCCACAATTTTGTGCCCATTTTGGTATTTCATACACATTTTTCGGAAGCACCGATTAAAAGTTATTACTTTTATAAATTATTATTTTAAATAACTTCTTTTAATTCTTTTACTTCCTCTTTTTTAGATATGTCCCTTAGGTAAGTTATTTAAAACAACAATAGAATTTATTTCACCAGATTAGAAAGAAATTATTTGGAACAGGATAAATTTTGGGTACTGGGTAATTTCGGAATTTCCGGTTTAAATCTAACTCGGATTATCCGATACAAAATAGACACCAAAATTCGGCTAAGGACTGAAGTTTTTGGGGGTACTGGCTAAATTCGGAAAATCCGAATTTTCTCTACCCGGATTATCCGGTCGACACTACCTTCTCGGAAATTTGGCTAAGGAAAAGAAAAATGAACCCACACTGGATTGACTCAGAAAATCCGATTTTCCCAATTTCAGATTATCCGACGCGTTACCTCGACTGGTGCCTCGGCGACGCGCGCGCACGGGAGGTTGACCAGCGGCAACGGCGACGACGGCGCCGCCGATTTAGGGCTCGCCGGAGTTGAACGTCGACACACACCTACTCTACTCGTCGAGGGCTACTCGGGGGTGCGCTTGGTTCCACAGGGAACCCACCGGAACATCGCCGGCGTCGAGCACAGCGGCGACCCGAGGCAGAAATTGCGGCGGCGACGATGCACGGCGAGAGGGAGAGGGAGAAGGGGTGCGGCGGACTCAGGGGCTCACCCTCGTCGCGTGTGAGCATCCGGCGGGGGCGGGGAAGGTTGGAGACGACGGCAATGGCGCGGCGGATCACCGCCGGCCGTGTTGAGAGAGATGGACCGCGGCGACGATTCCGTGCGTTCCGGCACGATTCCTTCATCGTGGAGGTGGATGAAGACGAGGCGGAGCTCGTGGTGGCCTCGGTTTGTCTCGGGGAAGTCTGCAGCGACGGCGATGCGTCGGTGACGACGAGCTCGTCTTCGGCTCACTGGGCACGGGAAGAACAGAGGAAAAGAAGGGGATGGGGAGCAGGCGAGTGCGGGAGGGGAGCATGTGAGGCTCGGGTGCTCGTTTTCTTCTCTGCAGGGGAGGGCAGCGCAAGGGGGCCCCGGCGATGGCTCGACGCGGCATGGCCACGGCGCCAAAGGAGCTCGTGGCTACAGGAAGAAGAGGGACATTTCGCGAAAAACCCCCTGTAACTTTATTTCCATCACAGTCAGGTCCTTTTCCCTTTAAAAAATATAAAACCTTTTAAAACCAGCGGCTTCAGTGATTTCATTTAGGCACCAAAACATTTTCAAAAATTATGAAATAATTTGGGTGGCCTTTTTACACCATGAGGAAGCTCCACAAAATTTGGCGCCCAAAATAAAACGTCTTGGACAACATTTGTTCATAGGTTCAAAATAGGGCATTTTGCTCAATTCAAAAATGTTGTTCCTTTGTAAAATTTAAAAGCAAGTGCAAAATATTGTTTTGAAACCTTGGAACCTCCTTGACAAAGATAAGAGGTCAAAGTACTTTTGTTTTGCAGGTTTGAATTCTCTCATTGATTTGGATTTGTAGTTGAAACGGTTTGGCATTTGTTTTTAAACGGTGCCAAACCCATTTGTGTGTTGTTTAGCAAGTACAATTTGGATGCCATGATGCAATGCAACACAAAAGCGAAAATTTTAAACGGGTTTTTAGGTTTCCGAACTTTGGGCTGTTACATGCCACATCGATCTAAAACGCCGGCCCTAACCGTTAAAATGCTGAAATGGTGTAAAATCGGGTTCAAAGTTTATTTCGATAGAATAATCACTAAATTAGGTAATATATGTCAAGGGGGAAAGTGGAAAAAAGTTAGCATGATGGAATGCCACAATTGAGCGTGAGGAGAAAGGGCGGCGATGAAAAAACTATTTTGTGACATGAATGATTTTTTTATAGTAACATCTACTCCCTCCGTCCACAAAAGGATGTCTCAATGTATGGAGCCTTTTGTGGACGGAGGGAGTATAAAAGTGCTCATATATTTCAAAACAAATGTTCGTGACTTTGTGTATCCAAGAAAATAGGGCATGCGAAGCAAAACACCATAGGTTGTTTCTGCAATGTTGACTGCCACCTCCCCGTCTAGCTTGACAAATTTCACCCGACGTGAACGGGTGGCAATATACATCCATATCCTGTCGAGAGCTGCTATACCACTATCATTTGGTACGATGATTTGGGTACGATAAGACATAAATCGGGAAATGGACCATATCAGGTACACCAACAATGTGTCTGGTCGTACGATTGCCGTATCAAGAAACGTAGTACAAACAGGGGTGTTGTGCATCAGTGCATGTTATCTATATGTGAGGAAGGAGTCTCCCGTCTGTAACTGCAACAATAAGTCAGCAACTGATCTGCATTGCACGGGGCCTCTTTGCGGGAACCAAAAATGGATGCTGGGATTCAGGAAGCCTTTTATTTCGGAAAAAAAAAATAATAACTTAAACTTTCAAATGATGCATTCTAATAATGTGCCAAATCTCAACTCAAAATAATCTATAATTCAAAGCTACACAAAATAATAAAATCTAACAGAATTTGGAGATTTGATTTTTTTCACTACTTTCTAATGTCAGATCTCGTCATTTTTCTCAGACTAAAGTATATCATATTTCTAGTTGATAATTTACATACTGATAGAATACCACATTGTCTGCATACATAATATTTTTCAATTTTTAAAACTTTAAAATAAATTTTTAGTTTTTTCAAAAAAAAAAGAGCTCCCTCGGGCTTGGCCTCAATTTGTCCACAGTCGCCTCAATTTGGAAAAAGAATATCCAACCGAGTGGAAACAGAAAAGCTAGTGCACTCACAGTGGGAGTAACTAAGGTGGTAACATAGATGCCACCTAAGTGAAAAAGATGATGTGGCAACTAATTAATGATGAGAGAGACAAATGGAGTAAGATAACTAGTTACCATCACATAACGCTTCCCAAGGCATGATGAGTCTACAAGCTAATAAATGAGACCATCTATGCTACTCTCTTGATGTTATTTTACACTGTAAGTGTAGTAACATAAACTAGTAACATGCTTATGTTACTAGTCTTAGTTACTCCCCACTGTGATTGGTCTAATCTTAGCTGGCCCTCTATTTCTCATCCGAGAAATGGTGGAAAACCTTTGGACGGTGCATGTGCATCCACGGCCCAATACCCGCAATGGAAAAATCAAGATATGCGGGTTATTGCTATATCTATTAAAGGGCCGAATGAGTTTGATGTGTACGTAAACGGTGACGCTGTGCAGACTGTACATTACCCTTTCTGCTCTCCGTCTGGTCATGGCCGACAGTGCGCGCACGATCGTTATTTTGCCGTTTCGGGCATGCAGTTGATTGAAAATAAACTCTCGCTCCTTCTATTTCATCTCTCAATCTACGGCCAACACCGTGTGGTGCGTATATGACTTGCTTGGAAATAGATTCTTCCGTCCTTCGATTTGTTCTCCTAATCGACAAACAGCACCAACCGTATGTGAATTGTTTGGAAGTTTACTTTCATCTTTCTATTTTACTCCCTCTGTTCCATATTATAAACCGTTTTGGGAACAATATGGAACACATGTAGTACCTCCTAGTCGTCTGCCACATGTACCTCCTATCCTACGAGGCGAGCGCGGACGAAGCCCGGGCAAGCGCCCGGGCAGCCGGGACGCTGCGTCCGCCCATGATTGAAATGACACCAATTTTTCAAAGAAATGAGTGTGAGTCGATAGAATACGTGTCTACATCTCATAAATGTAATAGTATCCAACTTACATGCAAAAAAAAAAATTGTGTCCAACTTAAATCTACATGTAACAAAAAAGTGAACGGAAAAAAACTAACCCAGTCGTGAATACTATCTCAAGAAGTCAAATGCACCTAAGATGAAAAAAATAGAAATAATTATGGATCGGTAGCTTTATTCTTGTTTTTTACACGTGGATTGAATTAGATCTAGAAATAATTATTGGATTGTAGACACATTTATTATTAACTCAACTCACTCAGGTTTTCAAAAATAAATACTCACTCCATCCAAAAATAAGTGTCTTAGATTTGCACAAAAGTGGATGTATTTAGACTTGAAACCTCACTTATTTTGAGACGGAGGTTTCAAGTCTAAATACATCCACTTTTGTGCAAATCCAAGACACTTATTTTGAGATGGAGGAAGTACAACAGTTCCTGCGCCTAGCCATGAGACAGGCGTGGTTCCTGCGCCGGCTGATGAAATCGATTGTTGGGTCATGACACACAGGTACCGTGCAATGCAGAGCTAGCCGTTGCGCGGACTGCGGCGGAGCACACACTGGACTCGTGTGACGGACGCGAACCCGTCCAGTTCATCCCGCCTCAGACGACCCGAGTCAAGTCCAGACTCGTGCCGCTGCCCGACACCTGTCCATCGGCTAACAATAAAGACGTTTCTCAAAACTCGAGCCCACCAAATCACACACCATTCCCGCAACCCCTTGCCTAATAAACCCCAGCCGCGCCTCTAATCTCGCCGCCGGCAGTCCGTCCTTCTGGCAGTCCGTCGTCCCCGCCCCGCCCGAAAGGTGAGCGCTTCCATCCCCAACCGTCTCCTCCTCCCCCTCCGCCTCGCTCCTCCCGCGTCGCCGTAAGTAACCGCTGATGATTCGTTTTTTTTTCCTTTCGGCGCAGCCGCGTCGCGTACTGCTGGGGATTGATTGCGGGTGCGCGAGTCGTCGATCGATCGACGGAACCGACCGACCGACCTCCCTCTTCGGCGAGGCGATGTTCCAGTTCCAGGCCGCCGCGCGGCCGCCGAGCGTCCTCGCGAACCGCGCCTTGCCGCAGGGACGCGCGGCCGCGCTTCCGCCGCACCTCTGGGGACGCGCGCCCGCGCTTCCTCGCCCTTTGCCGCGGCCTCCAATCGCCGTGGTCGAGGGCATCGTGCGGGCGCGCGCCGAGGCGGACCTGGCCCGTGCTCGACGCCATGGAGCGGGCCGCGAGGAGGAAGCGGCCGCGGGAGGGAATGCTGCGGCGGCGGCGGCCTCGGGAGGTTTGGTCGGGGACAGCGCGGAGGGGGTTGCAGTTGCAGGCCTGGTGGTGGCTGTGGCTCCCGAGGAGAGGGGAGGCGGAGGCGGTGAACTGGAGAGGAAGAGGGGGCTGGCTTCCGCTGCGCATCCGCCGCCCAAGCGGAGGGCCGTGTCCGCCCAGCGACGGTTTCCGCCTGGCTGCGGGAGGGACGCGCCGCCGCAGGCGCTGATCGTTTGCAGCGACGGCGGGGACGGGTCGAGGGTCGGAGCTGCACTCATCTCCCGTGGTGATTCTAGTACTCCTATGCCAGAGCACGCGTCTGTTCCTCCTCGTCCTGCGGGTACCGGTGGCGGCGAGGAGGATGGCTTGCGGCGGCTGGAAGCTGCGCCTGCCAATGCTGGTTTCGGTGGTGTGCCTGCAGATGTTGGTGCTGCAGTGTCAGATGGGTATCATCCTGGTCCAGAGGCTGAGACGGCGACAGCAACAGATGGGGGACATGGAGTTGCTCGTTTGGTGGTGAAAGACGGCCGGGGAACAGCACCTGGGGATGGCGAATTGGTGATGAAGGAGTCGACGCCGCCGACGATCACGCGACTGCCACCCAAGCGGAGGATGCTATCTGCCAATCGCCGGTTCCCTCCTGGCTGTGGGAGGGACGCGGCAGTTCCGCTTGCAAGCAGAGGAGGCCTCGAGGAGGTTGGTTTGCAGTTAGAAGCCCTTCCTGCTGATGCTGGTTTGGGTGCATTGGAGGTGGCAGCTGCTAGTACAAACGGTGGTCTTCAGATTCGTGTGCCATTGACACTTCGGAAGCTGTGACAAGGATGCTTTGGATGGAATAGCAGAGGTACAGGAAGAACAGGAGGATGGTGAGATTCCTACAGAAACTAACCCTGTCCTCCAAGAGTCCCAAGCTACTCTCAACAATGTCCTGCACGAGCTTAAATCTGGTGGTGGACATGAGTGTGCTGTTCCGCCAATTGTTGCTGCAGAACCTTCTTCTATGAGGCGTATTTCTACTGACAAGATGGATGTGAACATGGTGCAGCGCAAGGTGAAGACTGTATCATGGGCACTTCCTGAAGATGTCAAGGCGATGAAAAAATGTGAAGGGACCTCACCCAAGGTTGCCACTAAACCTTCTGCTCAAGGTCCTCCAAAAGAATATCTTCGGGATGAGAAAGTGTCTGAAAGTTGTAGCATGAAAAAGGAATCTCTTCTTGTGGCAGCAGGGGTACAAGGCCAAGGTATCATGAAAAGTAAGGTGACATTCACGGCTAGAAAACAGTTCAGTTACCTATTGAAGCAAATCATAAGCCCACGCTGGTTAATCTGGATAGACCCTATTCGACGGCTGTTGCCACTATGAGGGAATCCCTTGTCCCCAGGACGAAGTTGAAGATAATATTTCCTGCTCAAAATAAACATCTTCCTGCGAATATCGCCTCTACACCTGCATTGCATAGCAAGGCGAAATTGAAGGATAAAGAGGCTTCCCCCTTAAACAATGATGAAATTTGGAAAGCAACAGCTGGTACTGAAGGAAAGCTTAAGATGTACCTGAATAACCCCTCATGTGTTCCATCAGTAGGGCGCCACATGCAGCATGGTGGCCAGACTGCTGATGCTCGTAGCAAAGTGAAGATGATTTGCCGAAAGTTTCAGTTCATATGCAGAACTCTCGTTCAAGATATGGAACAGCGCTCTGTTAAGAGCAGTAGAATTGATCTTGCAGCTGATAAATTAATCAGAACACTACCAGGCTTTACCAAACACGGACCTATTGTGGGTAAAGTCCCTGGTGTTGAAATTGGTGATGAATTTCTATACAGAGTAGAGTGGGCCATTGTTGGTCTCCACCGTCCATACCAAGGAGGCATTGACACCATGAAGGATAGCAATGATACGCTTATCGCCATAAGCATTGTTGCTTCTGGAGGTTACCCTGACGAATTGTCAAGCTCGGGTGAAGTAATATACACTGGCTCCGGAGGAAAGCCTGCTGGCAAGAAGGAGAATGAGGATCAAAAGCTTGTGCGCGGGAACTTGGCCCTAAAAAATTGTATCAATACAAAGACGCCTGTCCGGGTAATTCATGGTTTTAAAGGTCCAAACAGAGAGGAAGGCAGTCATTCAAAGGCCAAAGAAGTCTCTACATTTACTTATGATGGTCTCTATAATGTGGTGGAGTGCTGGCAAGAAGGTCTACCAGGTTCGAGGGTCTTCAAATACAGGTTACAAAGGATTACTGGACAACCAGAATTGCCTTTGCATGTTGCTAAAGGGTTGAGAAAGTCTGTAGTTCGTCCAGGTCTCTGCATAGCTGATATATCGCAAGGAAAGGAGAAGATTCCCATCTGTGTGATCAATAATATTGACAATGCACGTCCAGCATCTTTTAAATACATCACTAGAAATAGAGGTCCATCCTTGACTGCAAAAAGAAGTCAGGGTTGTGACTGCACCGATGGCTGCTCAGATTATGCAAAATGCGCTTGCATTGTGAAGAATGGAGGAGAAATCCCATTTAACTTCAACGGTGCGGTTGTCCATGCAAAGCCCCTCATATTTGAGTGTGGTCCATCCTGTAAGTGTCCTCCTTCATGCCACAACAGGGTCAGTCAGCTTGGTATGAAAATACCACTGGAAGTATTCAGGACAACCAATACAGGTTGGGGTGTAAGATCCCTGAGGTCAATCTCTTCTGGCAGCTTTATATGCGAGTATGTTGGCGAGCTGTTACATGACCAGGAAGCTAACCAGAGAAGCAATGACGACTACTTGTTTGATATAGGACAGAACTATGATATCTGGAAAGAGATGTCATCAGCTATTCCAGGTCTGAATTCATCTGGCGTTCGCTCTCTGATCATGGAAGATGAGGGCTTCACAATAGATGCAGCTGAGTATGGAAATATTGGAAGATTCATCAACCATAGCTGTTCACCTAACCTCTACGCACAGTGTTCTCTGGGACCATGATGACAAAAGAGTGCCCCATATCATGTTCTTTGCCGCTGAGAATATTTCACCACTGCAGGAGCTGACCTATGACTACAACTACGAGATAGGTCAAGTCCATGATTTGAATGGTGGAGTCAAAGTTAAATATTGCCATTGTGGTTCTGCACAGTGCCGTGGCAGACTCTATTAAGAAATAGATGACTGCTAGTAGTAAGAGGTCGCCTTTCCAGGAAGATCCTTTGGAATGTTGTTTCATATTCTATCTTCTTTACGTTGGAATCCTAGTAACTAATATGTGGATAACATGAAGTGTTCATACGTACGCGTAAACGGTGTGTAGTGATTCAGTTAAACTTCCAGAGCACGTATGTAATTGATCACTCTGTTCTGTAGATATACAACAACTTTGGCTGAGAGAAAGAAAGAAGGTAATTGCAATGGCATGTGGCGGAGGTCGTATGCAGTACAGACAGCGAAAAGACATGTTACCATGCCCTAACCCTAAACCTCCAAAACAGCTTTGAGTGGGTCCAGGATGATTTGGACAGTTTGGAAAGGTTTGGGGAGAGTTTACATGGTCTTATTTTCCACGGGGTTATGTTGATCCCTCCAAACATGACTGGGTGAAGTCGAATGCTTCCTAAAAACAATTATTGATCAAGTTTATGCATTGTCCAATTCAATGCTGCTAGCTATAGTCGTAGACATGCCTTGTTCTTTTGATTATCTTGTTTCCTCTAGATTCTTGCACTTGAACATATAATTACATAAACCATTCAGGTTAGAATGTAATTGCCAAATGTTTAACTGTTGGTGGCCATAAACTAGGAAGAACATGTCGCCACTAGGAAAAACAAATGTAAGCTAGTAAAGGTTGAACAAGATACATTATTCAGTGCTTCAGAATGTCCTGCAGATTCGATACAGTAAGAAAAGTTGGAGTACATTTCTTTTTCTTGGCGATAACATCCCTACTTCTTGTTTGTGGCGGATTGTACTATTTTTTGTGCTCTTGGCATTCTCGAGGAATGCTCAGAAGTCGCATATGGTGGTGTATGAATGAGATCAACGGGTACCGCTTGGCTGGCCCATTCCCCTTATCTTGGGCTGCAGAGGTTAGGGTTAGCGATAGGTTTATGGGCTTTTGGGCTGCGGGAATGTGGGGAAGTGTGTGGTGGGCTAACATTTCGTGTCTATTTCGGGATTTTCGGGCTGTTCGGGTTCCAGGAGTAGAATCCCGAATTTTCCGTATAAATTACGGGTTTCTTGATCTGACTCCCGACTAGGTGCTCGGGTTTTTCGGGATCGGGTTGTTCGGGATCGGGATCGGGATTTTCGGGATTCGGGTTTCTCCTAGAGTTGTTGTATCTCCTAGAGTTGCGGTATCTCCTAGAGTTGCTCCTAAGGAACCAAGGATTTCTCGACGACGAATCAAATTTTCGCATCTGAATAGCCTTTAGTTTAGCTAAGACCTCGCTATTATGACTAAGATACCACCTACCGACTAAGATCAGACGGTAGCATATGCTCCTGCCACTGGTAAAGACATTTTAGAATGTGATGCGGGTAGGTCCCGATTTTCACGGATTTGTGCGGAGGGAAAGATGAACACGAAGAACAAGCGAAGAATGAAGAACACAAAAGAGGGGAAATCAAACACACAAGGGTAAATAGCAAGTAGCAACCCGGCAAGATTCGATTGGTAACAAATCCCCGTGGGCAGCCCCCAATCCTCCTCTCCCAAGCACACCTTACTCTTAGGATTGTTTGTCCAATTGGTCAATCCAACCAATCCAACCTAGCCACCTAAAGATGGAAGATTGGAGGAAAGAGACACTTTGAGAAGAAGGAGCAAGGCTCTACTTTAGTTCTCAAATCTTAGTCTAACCCTAGATCTAGTCTAAGGAGTGCTATTTATAGTCTAGATCCAAAACGAGGCGAAAGGATAAGGTTACACGGGCCTGCTGCCTGAACTGCTCCCGCACTAGCGGTAGTACCGCTGGCTCAGCCGGTGGTACCGCCGGTGCGGGCAGCCGTCGGTGCTTCCCACGCCCCCGGTACCAACTGGTACCGCGGCGGCGGTAGCTGGAGGTACCGGAAGAAGGCCCGAAGTGCCGTTTCGGCGGTAGCAGGGGCGGTAGCACCACCGGCGTGATGCGCGCCCATCCCACGTCCCCGGTACGGTCGGTACCGCTGCGGTGCCGCTGGCGGTACCGCCGGCGTGGGTTGTGTACTTGCTGACTGGGCCAGGGGCGGTAGTACCGCTTAACCCGGCGGTAGTACCGCCTCCTGGGGTTTCTTCTTCCTTCTTGTCTTCTTCTTCCTCATCATCTTGGCTCGATCCTTGTCCATCTTCCGCGCTTCCTTGGGAGTCTTCATAGGGGTCTTCAAGTCCATCATAATTGAGCACACACAAGGTATCGGAATGAAGTAGCAAGCCATTCAAGGAAGTGTCAAGGTCACATATAGATAGGAGTGAATTCACCTTATCATGGATAGCTTTGACTCTTGCTCTTGTCATTGGTCCATGATACGTCTCCAACGTATCCATAATTTCTGCTGTTCCATGCTTATATTATACCATTTGCTACATGTTTTATATACACTTCATATCACTTTTATGCATTTTCTGGGACTAACCTATTAACAAGATGCCACAGTGCCAGTTCCCTGTTTTCTGCTGTTTTTGGTTTCAGAAAGTTACTTCTGGAAATATTCTCGGAATTGCACGAAACAAAAGGCCAAGTCCCTATTTTTCCAACACGTACACGGAGTCCGAAGGAGAGACGAAGGGGAGCCACGAGGTGGCCAAACCATAGGCCGGCGCGACAGTGGGGCCCACCGCGCCGCCTGGTGGTTTGGGCCCCTCGGGGGTCCGCCGACATCGCCCCTTCGCCTATTTATTCCCCGAGACGTGAAAACCCTAAAAGACCAAGCCTTTCATCCAGAACATATTCGCTGCCGCCGCCGTCGTCAACCCTAACTCGGGGGGTTCTGAAGCTCTTCCCGGCACCCTGCCGGAGAGGGGAATCATCACCGGAGGGCTCTACATCGCCATGCCCGCCTCCGGAGTGATGCGTGAGTAGTTCATCCTTGGACTATGGGTCCATAGAAGTAGCTAGATAGTTGTCTTCTCCACTTGTGCCATCATGTTTAGATCTTGTGAGCTGCCTATCATGATCAGGATCATCTTATTGTAATGCTACATGTTGTGTTTGGTGGGATCTGACTTTATTGATACTATGTGGAGCTGAATATTATATTATCATGTCTAAGTCATTTGTGATCTTGCATGCTCTCGTTACTTGTTGAAGCCTTGGCCAAGTGAATACTTGTGACTCCAAGAGGGGGTATTTATGCATGATAGTTGGGTTCAACCTCTATTTAACCTGGGATAGTGACAGCAAGTTCTAAGGTTGTAGATGTGTTGTTGCCATTAGGGGTAAAACAGCAATGCTTTATTCAAGGATGAATGTATTGTTTACATTACGCACATTACTTAATGCAATTGTCTGTTGCTTGCAACTTAATACTGGAAGGGGTACGAATGTTAACCGGAAGGTGGACTATTTAGGCATAGATGCATGCTGGATAGTTGTCTATGTACTTTGTCGTAATGCCCAAATGAATCTCATAGTAGACACCACAACTCACACATGCATGTTATATACACTTATCAATTGTCAATTGCCCAGCTGTAATTTGTTTACCCAGCATGTTAGTTATCTTATTGGAGAGACACCACTAGTGAACTGTGGACCCCGGTCCATTCTTTTACATCTGAAATACAATCTACTGCAATCATTGTTCTCTACTGTTTTATGCAAACAAACATCATCTTCCATACGATACGTTTAACCCTTTGTTTTCAGCAAGCCGGTGAGATTGACAACCTCACTGTTAAGTTGGGGCAAAGTAATTTGATTGTGTTGTGCAGGTTCCACGTTGGCACCGGAATCCTGGTGTTGCGCCGCACTACACTCCTTCACCATCACCTTCGAAGCAACCTCGTTTTCCTACTGGTTCGATAAACCTTGGTTTCATACTGAGGGAAAACTTGCTGCTGCACTCATCATACCTTCCTCTTGGGGTTCCCAACTGACGTGTGACGTTACAAGCATTGTTTCTGGCACTGTTGCCGGGGAGATATTCCCTCGTCAACTTAGCGCTAGCAGTCCACTTGTTGTAGGAGCCGTAGGTTGGGCTACATCATCTCCCCCCTTGGAAAAGAGTCGTCCTCGACTCTTGGTCATCCTCATCGCTTGATGTTCCAAGGTATGGCGATAGGTCGGCGACGTTGAAGGTGTCATGGACCAAGTGTTTGGAGTTGGAGATGTCGATCTTGTAGGCATTGTCGTTGATGCGCTTGATAACCTTGAAAGGTCCATCTCCACGAGGGTGAAGCTTGGACTTCCTTGCATCCGGAAAGCGATCTTTGCGAAGGTGTAGCCAACAAGGTCTCCTTCTTCAAATATCATGGCGCGCTTGTGTTTGTTCATCTTCGTAGCATGGTCTTTGTTGTGCTTCTCGAGGTAGTTCTTGTTTCCTCATGGAGCTTCTTCATGTAAGCGGCTCGCTTGTCGAAGTCCATGTTAACTTGCTCACGGAGTGGAAGTGGTAGCATGTCGAGCGCGGTGTAGGGGTTGGAGCCATAGACGACCTCGAAGGGTGTTCTCTTTGTTGCGCGGTGTAGTGCTCGATTGTAGGCGAACTCGGCGTGTGGGATGCACTCTCCCAATTCTTCAAGTTAGGCTTGATCAACACACGAAGGAGTGTAGATAGGCTTCGGTTCACCACTTCGGTTTGGCCATCGGTTTGAGGGTGGTATGCGGTGGAGAATAGTTGCTTGATTCCCATCTTGGCCATCAAAGTCTTCCAAAAATAGCTCACGAACTTGGTGTCACGATCCGACACAATGGTCTTGGGCACTCCATGAAGACGGACGATTTCCCTGAAAAACAAAGTAGCAATGTGTGAAGCATCGTCGCTCTTGTTGCAAGGTATAAAGTGTGCCATTTTAGAGAAGCGATCAATGACGACAAAGATGGAATCCTTGTTTGTTTTAGTGCGTGGGAGTCCTAAGACAAAATCCATAGCTATATCGGACCATGGGTGATGTGGAATAGGCAAGGTGTGTATAACCATGAGAGTTTAGAGTAGACTTAGCTTTGAGACATGTAGAACATCGTCGAACTAGGCGTTCCACATCACGCTTCATTCTTGGCCAATAGTAGTTGGTGGGAGCATGGCGTAGGTCTTGTCGCGGCCAAAGTGACCCATGAGTGTTCCTCCATGAGATTCCTTCAAAAGGACCAAACGAAGCGAAGACTCGGGTATACATAGTTTGTTAGCCTTAAACAAGAAACCTTTGTGCAAATAGAAATCACCAATTCCTTTGTGCTCCGAACATTGAGCGAAAATGTCTCCAAAGAAAGCATCGGTAGCATACAACTCTTTAATCTCATCCAAACCCAAGACACTAATGTCAAGACGTGTAAGTAGGTTGGCCTTGCGGGATAGAGCATCCGCGACCACATTGTCTTTACCTTTCTTGTATTTGATTACAAAGTGAAAGACTCAATGAACTCAACCCACTTAGCATGTCTTTTGTTCAAATTTGTTTGACTTTTCAAATATTTCAAGGATTCATGGTCGGAATGAATGACAAATTCCTTAGGACGAAGGTAATGTTGCCACACATCCAAAACACGAACCAAAGCAAATAACTCTTTGTCATAAATGGGGTAATTCAAGCGAGCTCCATCTAGTTTCTCACTATGGTATGCGATGGGTCTACCATTTTGCATAAGCACTCCACCAATGCCCAATCCACTTGCATCGCATTCAATCTCAAATGTCTTAGAGAAATCCGGAAGGGCAAGGAGTGGTGCTTCGGTTAATAACCGTTTGAGCTCATTGAAAGCAAAATCATGTGCATTGCCCCAAATGAAAGGTACATTCTTCTTTGTAAGTTCATGGAGGGGGCAAGCAATTGTGGAAAAATCCTTGATGAAACGGCGTAAAATCCGGCAAAACCAAGAAAACGTCTCAACTCCTCAAGTGATATCGGAAAAGGCCAAGTCCGAATTGCTTGTATCTTTGCTTCATCGACTTCGACTCCATCCGAAGAAACAACAAAACCCAAGAAAACAAGTTTGTTGGTGGCAAAAGTGCACTTAGAAAGATTTGCATAAAGCTTTTCATTGCGAAGAACCAACAAAACTTGAGCAACATGAGAAGTGTGCTCTTCCAAAGATTTGCTATAGATAAGGATGTCGTCAAAGTATACCACAACAAATTTCCAATGAAAGGACGCAAAACATGATTCATGAGACGCATAAAAGTAGAAGGTGCATTGGAAAGACCAAATGGCATGACGAGCCACTCATAAAGACCAAGCTTAGTTTTAAATGCGGTCTTCCATTCATCACCTTCACACATGCGTATTTGGTGATATCCACTTTTAAGATCAATTTTGGAGAATATAGCGGAACCACAAAGCTCATCAAGCATATCATCAAGTCGAGGGATAGGATGGCGATACCGAACGGTTATGGCGTTGATGGGGCGACAATCCATGCAAAGGCGAAGAGTGTTGTCGTGCTTGGGTACCAAGATGACGGGCACGGCGCACGGACTCAAGCTCTCGCGGATATGTCCCATGGCAAGAAGTTCTTGTATTTGCCGCTCGATCTCCTTTGTCTCTTCGGGGTTGGTGCGGTAAGGAGCGCGGTTTGGTAGCGGTGCGCCGGGAACAAGGTCGATGCGGTGCTCGATTCCGCGTAGAGGAGGTAGTCCCGGTGGCATCTTGAGGGAAGACATCTTCAAAGTCCTTCAAAAGAGACAACAAAGAAGGAGGAAGGTTTGTGAAAGTGTTAGTCATAGAAACTTCACCCTTGCATATGAGCACATAGTGGAGGGTGGATGGGTTCTCTCTCAACTCCCTCATCTCTCTTTGTGGCAAATAGTGTAAGTTTTGTGGGAACTCTCTTTGAAGTGTCACACTCATTTGGCTTGTGGCTCTCACTCACTTTTGGTGGTCTCTCGCTCACCACTCATCTCACTAGACGAACGATCTTGTTGTGCCCTTGCAATAGTCTTGGCGTTGTCGGCGATGACTTGACTTGGTGTCATGGGACGAAGGACGAAGGTCTTGTCGTTGTTCTTGAAGCTATAGTAGTTTGTTCGTCCATCATGCATAGCACCCTTGTCAAATTGCCATGGACGCCCCAGGAGTAAGTGACAAACGTTCATAGGCACAACATCACAATCAACCGTATCTTCATAGGCTCCAATCTTGAAGGACACTTGCACCATGTGTTGAATCTTGACGGCTCCGGTATCACTCAACCATTGCACATGGTAAGGATGTGGGTGCTTCTTGAACTTCAAGTTGAGCTTATCACAAAGTTCTTTGCTCGCTAGGTTGTGGCAACTTCCACCATCTATGATGACCTTGACGGACTTGCCATTGATTCCCGCTCTAGTGTGAAACAAGTTGCATCTTTGGTCTTCTTCCACTTGAACATTGGTGGTTAGAGCTCTTGCCACAACCAAGGAAGGATTGTTGTCGCCATCACAATAGATCTCACTTTCTTCTTCTTGAGCACTTTGCATTGTGGCGACCTTGTTCAAAGCATTCACTACAAGAGATCTGATATACTGTGACGAAAATCCTCGTGACAATTGATCGTAACGTCACCGAATATGATAATGTGTGACGTTACGCACCTAGCATCACAGAATGCCCCAAATACGTGATGATCAGATAATCACCGTCACTCATTACCACATTCGGTGACGATGTTGTTAGTTTACATGACGAACATGGTTGGGTCAGAAAAGAATTTAATCGGTGATGCTAATATTTCGTCATCTATTATCTAGCGGTGGGATAAAAAAGGTGGAACCCACATGTAAAAAAATAATATTATAAAATTCATAAATTGGTTAGTTTAAAAAGCGCAGCAACAGGGAGTTGAACCAGGGACGTTACTTGAGTACAATAGAGGCAGTACCACCAGGCTACCAAATGATTATTGTACAAACTAACGTACAGTACTCTTTGGTAAAGCGTGACTTGCCATAGTTAGAATAACTAACCGAGCAGATCGGTCCGGAATCGTGATCGGACCATACTTGGTTATATCGTTATCATCGAGAAGAAGAGCACGCAGGTACGCCGTGACATTGCTGGCCTCCTCTCTGTTGATCTCATCAAAACGCCGTGCTGTTTCCGAACAGCCGGCCTCATCTCCTTGATCTCCGGGACGCCGCCCCACCTCCTCCTTGCTCAGTCGTGTCGTTTCCGAACAGCAGGTCGCCTGCTCCTCCCTTCTCAGCGGCGCAAGACGTCGCAGCCAAGAGTCGTCGTGGCTGCCGGATCTGGTACGTGTCGCCGCGTATTGGTTTTTCCCTTTCTCTCGACACATGAACTTGTTTTTTCGAATTGGATTTCTATAACTGTGTAGTATATATATTTTTGAAGTACTGACGGATTAGTATTATAGTTTAGGTTTTGTGTAGTTTGCTCAGAGTACTAATCTCTATGTGCCGATGCATGTTCTTGTCAGATATGCTCTGCATATCTTATACTGTAGTTGATAGCCACGGATGAACCAACGAATTTTCAGCACTGAGCATCACTGTTGTTAAGTTAGAGGAAGTGCACTAGTTGGTGCTTGTATAGACAGTAATAGTTTGACTTAAACCTGGTGTTATTCGCCCATAATTTCGAGATGCTCTCTGAATATGAGTTGAACAACATGTTTCAGGCTTTGCATGGAGTATTTAGTTGCAAAATTTGGTTGGACAGTCTGCAAGCAGTGATTAGTTTTGTAGGTTTCAGGACTTGGTAACGTTCGGATTAAATTATAGTTTGGAGATAAAGTTTTGTGAGATGTTTTGCATGTACTAAAGAAAATTATGCTTGATAGATATCATGGTAAATTATAGTTTCATGTGTTAGACAGAACCACGAACATATTGAGAGTCTACGGACCAAAGTCTTTAGTTTCAGTTTTTGTGAATGTACGAAATACAAGGAATACTGTTTTGTTTACGAAAAGTAATTTTTTTTAGACGTCATATACACATATGTGTGCTAGTTTATGGTGTAAGCATATTTTTCTCACAAGTATATTAATTTTTTGTAGGAGAATGGACCGAAGTTGGATACATGGAACTCGTTTCACAACATCGTACTTGAAAGGTGTTGAGGAGTTTATGGACGTTGTTCGGAAAAATTTCGGAGAAAATCAAGACATACTATGCCCATGCCGGGACTGCTTGAATCTGCAACACCAGAGCCAGTCAGTTGTTGAGGAGCACGTACAGTGTGCTGGTATGTCTGACACGTATACGAGGTGGATCTTTCATGGTGAATCGAGTGATGATGAAGATGAAGGGGGTAAGATGGAGGATACTGCATACACGTCTGATGATGATGAGTTTGATGAAGACAATCGTGCTGATGTTTCGTATATGGTAGATGATTTGGCTAGGTCTGGAAGGCGAGGTGAGGGTCAGCCAAACCTTTATTCCAAGCTAATTGAGGAAGCCAAGAAAGAACTTTATGAAGGATGCAGCGAGTTCACACGACTATCGTTCATTATTAAGCTCCTCCATGTTAAATCATACAACCGGGTTACAAACAGAGGATTCAGTTGTTTTCTTGAGGTGATCAGCGCGGCGTTTCCACATGCTGATATACCAAAGTCGTATGAAGCAGCTAAAAGTGTTCTCCGTGAAGTTGGGCTTGGTTATGAGACTATTCATGTATGCAAATTTGATTGTGCATTGTTTTGGGGGAACTATGCCAAGAACACACATTGTCCTGAGTGCGGGACATCAAGATGGAAAGACACAGAGGGAAGGAAAAAAGTACCCCACAAGGTTCTTAGGTACTTTCCTATAATCCCTAGGCTTCAAAGATTTTTTGTGTCAAAGGAACAGTCGGCAGATGCTAGGTGGCACAAGGAGAAGAGGGTCGCCGAGGAAAATGTTATGAGACACCCTGCTGATGGTGAAGCATGGAAGCACTTTGACCGTGAGTATGGTTGGTTTGCTAAAGATGCTCGTAACATTAGGCTTGGTATTGCAACGGATGGGTTCAACCCCTTTGGAAACATGAGTAGCTCATATAGTATGTGGCCAGTATTTGTCATCCTGTACAACTTCCCGCCATGGATGTGCATGGACCAATCCAATTTCATGATGTCTTTGCTCATTCCGGGGAAAAAAGCACCTGGAAAGGAGTTCCATGTATTTATGCAGCCATTGATAGCAGATATGATGAAGCTTTGGGGAACCGGTGTGGAAACGTATGACGCGTTGACTGATGATACATTTTCTCTACATGCTGCATTCTTGTGGTCTATTCATGATTACCCTTGTTACGATATTATGCATGTGTGCACTGTGATGAGAACCCTTGTTACGAGGCTCTAAAAAACAAGATTGGGTATGTTGGTGATCGTAGATTTCTTCACACCAATCACCGTTTTAGGAGAAGCAAGGATTTCAACGGGTTGGTCGAGAAACGAGAGAAACCTCGTAAGTTCACAAATGCTGAAGTGTTGGAGAAGTTAGAGAAGGTTAAGGATTTCAAACCAGGGAAGTATCCAGGGAATAGGAAGAGAAAGCGCACTCAGAAAGATGAACCAAACTGGAGTCAGAAGGTGAGCCTATATGATCTGCCATATTGGTCAAACCTAAAATTAGCATACAGCATTGATGTAATGCACGTTGAGAAGAACATATGTGAAAATATACTTGGGACTCTACTAGAGATTGAGGGAAAGAATAAGGATACAGTAAATGCCTGGATAGATTTGAAAAATATGGGAATCAGGGAAGACCTGCATCTGAAACCTGATGGAAAGGGTGGAATGGTGAAGAAAAAAGCGGAGTATAATCTCACCAAGGAGAACAAGAAAAGATTCTTAGAGTATTTAGCTAATGTGAAATTTCCAGATGGGTATGCTGGTAATCTTGCAAGATGTGTGGATCTTGAAACAGGTAAAGTGCATGGGTTGAAGACCCACGACTGCCACATACTACTGCAGCAAGTTATACCGGCTGCACTAAGAGGGCTTGTGAGAAAGGACATATATGAGGCCATTGCTGAACTTGGTAATTTTTTCAGACAATTGTGCTAAAAACTCTTAGAGTTGATGTGCTTCGCCAAATGAAGGATGATATTCCTGTAATTCTTAGCAAGCTTGAGAGGATTTTTCCACCCGCCTTCTTTGATGTCATGGTTCATTTAGCTGTTCACCTCCCTGAAGAGGCAATTTTGAGGGGCCCTGTGCATTATGGATGGATGTATCCAATAGAAAGAAGGCTTGGGTACCTAAAGGGAACTGTTCGTAACAGAGCAAAGCCAGAAGGGTCAATTGCGGAGGCATATGTCGTGGATGAGTGCTTGTCCTACTGCTCTAGATATCTGACAAATATTGAGACACGATCTAACAAAGAAGATAGGAACAATGATGGGAAGAGGACTGTTTCTCCTGATGAACTGCCAGTTTTTTCAATGGCTGCAAAAGGTTTTGGTGCATCAAAACTAAATCTTTATGATACTGAGTACGACCAAATGGTTTGGTACGTGCTTAATAATTGCCGTGAAGTAGACAAGTACATGGAGTAAGTTTTTTTTTGTCATATTTATGCATATTATGTGATTTGCTCGTACAGATAATTAGTTCGATGTTTTTATGTTGTGTTTGTTGTTGTAGGGTTTGCCGAGAAGAATTACGAATGAAAGGTGTGGCTAACATTGAGCATACACTTAAGAAGGAATTTCCTACGTGGTTTGAGAAGCATGTAAGTTATTTTTGTGTGCATGTGTTGTATCCATATTGCGTTAATGATGCCATTAACCTGATCATTTTGATGTGTGCTCATCATGTGACAGATTTATAATATCGGTGAGCAGAATGTTTCAGAGGATTTGTACTCGCTATCATGTGGCCCAGACAAACATTTACTGGTGTACTCTGCCTGCAACGCAAATGGTGTTCGGTACCACACTCTGGATCGTGAGCGGAAGAGAAGAACTCAAAATTCAGGCATCATGGTAAAGGGAGATAATAATGGTGCAGAGATTCTGTACTATGGTGTTTTGAAGGAAGTTCTTGAGTTGATGTACTCGAAAAACAAGCATGGTGATAGGTCAGTCCTTTTGTTTCGTTGTGATTGGTATGATATTACAAGCAAGACGACCGGGTTGAGAGATGATGGCTACTTCAAAAGTCTGAATCATAAGGCTCTTCGGCACAAGAAGGATCCCTTCATATTGGCTTCTCAAGCAGAGCAAGTGTTTTACATGGAGGACATACGTCTTGGAAAAGATTGGAAAGTGGTGCAGACTTTTAGTCATAGACATGTGTATGATGTTCCCGAATCAGAGACAGGTGAGCTCAATGCTACAGATGCATACCAAGAAGATATCACAGCACCAGCTTTTACAATGAACAATGTTGATCCGTTGTTTCACACTTTTAGCCGTGATGATGAAGAAGGCACACCCGTTGATCCTAAAATTGTTGCTGAGATTGAGAAGAATGCCGAGAAAAATGATGAAGATAGTGCCACCGACGAGGACGAACAAGATGATGACGCGTTGGGTGGAAACAGAAGTGAGCACTCAAGTGATGATGAAGTTTAGCATGTTGTCACGGACGTTTTTTTCTGAAGCTTTTGCTTGTTTCATGATTTTTTTGTAATGACATATACTCCTACTGTATTGAAGTGACGAGCAATAGGTTTGCTTGTTTCTGAAGTTTTTCTTCTTTGGGTTCACGTTGGTATACAAGTTATCGAATTATTGATTATTATGTCAACTTGTTTCTTATCTCCATATTGCTCTAGTTACAGGAGAGATGCTGCCGAAATTTCAGAGAATCCTGAGAAAAGGCTCTCTGGCGACCGAGGACATGCACCCCGGACATGTACGGCATTTTCAGAAAATTAGCTGTTGCAAATTTTCAGAGTCTGGATAGGATTATCCCTGGTTACTTCGAACATGTAAGGAAATTTGTATGTTTGGTCAACATCAGCCAGAAGTTGGAGCCATAGATAACTTGTGTTGTTTCTGCACTTACATTACTTATGACAACCTGTCTCGTTTTGGTAATGTACAATCTGTTTGCACTGAGATATAATGGCCTGTTGTTATAATCTGTCAAAAAAATCATATATGAGTATGACTGAGATATACAGGACGTCAGGACATAGACAGGTTTTCCTTCTGGGAGTTTATTGCTTTGATGGCCATTTGGCAGTCAGACTCCATCACCAGGTTTCTGCAGCCAAAATCGCCATGCATTTCCTTTCTCTTTCCAGTTTAGTCATTTTCATCACCACACCGACGGTTCAGCTCTTCAGTACAAGCACACTTCATTTGGGTCTCACAAGGGGGTACAAGCGCACATTAGTTTCAGTGAAGTTCAGTTCCGAGCCTGCATTTCTACGGAGGCCATCACGCCCGCGCGGATGGAATTGGCCGAGCAGCGCCGTCGGCCTGTGGAGGACGCCGCTCTCCCGTGCCTGCGCGAATCGTTTCCTGCTTGCCGTCGTCGCCGGCAGTTCCGCTCTCTGAGAGGACCTTGACGCGCCACTTGCGGCGGCGCATTATGGGCTAGACCTGCGGGTGGAGGGCTCGTCGGGCTTCCGCTTGAGGGCGCGGATCTCCCACACCTTGTGCAGATCGCCCACCTCCATCGCCGCCGCCGATCCGACGCCGCGCGATTAGAAGCCGATTGGGGGCGGCGAGCCGGGCGGGAGACGATGGGGAACCAGCTGAACAAGACGAACAGAATCGTTCGACCAAAACTTATAGCGGATGTTCAAAAAAAAAAAGATTAGTCGATATAACCAATCTGGCTCGATTCATCCAAGATTTATTTAAGACAAAAATATTACAAGTTTGCCAAAGGGGTAGTAAGGTCATTCCACACATATTTTCAGATTTTTTTTCAAAATTAGTAAAACGAAAATTATTAAAGAGTTAATCTAATGTGTGGAAAATAACCAACTAATATGTGGCAAATCATAGGTCCGAAGTAAAACCTTGCAAATTATCAATAGTCAATCTAATGTGTGGCAAATAATCAAAGTCGAACTAATATGTGGCAAATGATAGGTACAGAGTAAAACGTGACAAATTATAAACAATTCCCGAACATGTTGTCCATTTCAGACATGTCCTAAATGATGATTGCTAATTTAAATATTTATTCTTAATCCCGAGTCATAATACCTGCACCGAGACATGTACTAAAGATCTCGGAGATTGTTGTGTCGGATAGAACAACATCCGTGCAACACGGTTTGCCCGCTTGCAAAACCGCCATTGAGGAAGACGAGCAACACATGACGTCCATCCAACACGTTTTGCCTGCTCGCAAAACCGCCATTGAGGAAGACGATCAACACATGACATCCATGCAACACGGTTTGCCCGCTCGCAAAACCGCCATTGAGGAAGACGATCAACACATGACATCCATGCAACATGGTTTGCCCGCTCGCAAAACCGCCATTGAGGAAGACAATCAACACATGACGTTCATGCAAACCGGTTGTCCTCTCGCAGCATTGACATCCCGTTAGTTCAATAATTTCTCTATCCGTTTTGCATACGACCTCATATTGACAATAACCCGCTTTGTAAGCTCGTCACCTCCCTCCGCAAACCCCAACACAAATTAGAGTCCCACCGTCACACGCCATGACACCGCTTCCCCCACGCGCATAGGTGCATCACCAAAATCCATTGTCCGAGGATCCGTCGCTGCCGCCGTCAGTTGTTCAGTCTTCACCTAACAACATCCTTTGGCGGGAGTGCTGGGGAGGGAGGGGGTACTTGAGTATCATCCCAAAAACGGTTTTACTTTTCCATTTGATATCATCGCGCATCTTTGCAACAATGGTTGGAGCACATCGAAACATCTGTAATGTCATTGTCAAATTTGCGCATAACTCGCTTAAATTGACATGATCCAAAGATTAGCCTTTTTCTCTTGATACGATGGACACCTTTCATGTTGTTTACTTTTCTATTTTATATCATTCCACTTCTTTTCAATAATGGTTAGAGCACAATAAAATTTCTGTAATCTCTCCGTCAATTTTACATATATGACCTCATATTGACATGGTTTAGTAATTTCACCATTAATTTGCATATGGCCTCGGATTGATATGATCAAAATTTAGTTTGTTTATCTTGATGTGATGGAAAATTTCCATCTTGATGATAGTCAAACATGATGTTTCAATTTTTTGAAGTATTTTCGTATTTTTGAAACCAAATGTATTTAACGGGATCTTTTTCCTGCACCCAAATAATTATTCCCGCCAGATTTCTGAATATTTTTTATTTTTGTACGACAAAATGGCATTTCCCTCCACCGAAAATCACATTCCCTCCATTTCCCTCCGCCGAAAAATACATTCCCTCCATTTTTTCTAATTTTTTGGCATCCCGGCCACCAGTCGATCTCCAATTTCTTTTCATCCCCACGATCCTTTCCCGCGCGTAGCAATTCGCCCGTCGCCCACATATTCTCTCCTGCTCCTCGTCCCCCATTATCGCCACCAGATCGGAGGTGCTCCGATCCACCCGCTCCAGTCCGCGCGTACGTTGGCCCTCCTCACCAGAGAGAACGCCGCCACCGGCCGGAAGGTAACAACCTCTTCTACAAATCTTCGTCGTACTAGAAACTGCAAGTGCTTCGTGTATTGGTTTCTCTGTGCATAGGATTCGAACTGCTTTTAGATCGCGATTACACATGGATGCTCCGTGCAGATGATTCAAACTGGATATTATCCTACATGTTGGTTACAGGTAGCAGTCGGGTCATTCCAGTGTCCCTGCCATGGCCGACCCTGTCACCTGTACCATATGTTCTTTTCTTCACAAAAAATGGAACCCTCTCTCTTTGCCGGCGGCGCAATCGTCGATTTCGTAGCAGCTAGAGTAGTCTGTCTTCCTGAAACTGAACCGAACTGAACTTTGTGTTGTTCTGGCAACGACACTGCGACATTCAGTTAGCTAGCATGGATTTCTTTTTTCCTTTAAGCCCAATCCAATGAAACATCATACGCAAATGGAAGCCTATCCCAACTAATCTGAACCTTCTGCTCGTTCTAGCCCAACACCATGAAACCATATTGTAGCTGCTAATTTTTGGTCCAACTCTTTTAGTATGAGAGGAACAGGTTGGCTGTTGTTGTATAATGCCCATCTGACCTGTAGGTAGTTGTTGATTTATATCATATGTAACTGAACATTCTTACTGATGTTTGTGTTGCCTTTTATTTGTGTATGCATCATATAACATATTGTTTCCTAAGTTCCATATGATCCTTCTTGTCCAGCGTAGTACAATCATGCCAGCAACTCCGGAGTATGAGAGGAACAGGTTAGCAAGGGTTGCAAGGATCATGGCAGAAGGTGCAGCGCCTCTTGCACACATTCAGAAAATAGCTGGTCAACTGGTATACGGTGGGAGTGGTCATGACGAACAAAGGCGCAAAGGTGAGGATGCTGGAAGTGCCTCCGAATATGAGCCAAATGATGATGAAGAGGACGATGATGCCGATGAGGTTTCTGGGGAAGAAGAGGAGCATGAGTCAACTCTACTTCTGTCAAAGGCAAGAGCACTATACATCAGTTTCAAACACAGTAGGAAACACCTTTCTTTCTAACCTGTTCATAAACATGTGTTTATCAGTGTTGATACACCACCTAAATTTCAAAGTTGATCATATCATGTTAAATCATAGTGCTGACTGAGTAACACAATTAATTGATATCCCCTGAGGATTTGTTCTTTCAATATAAAAATCAATTTTCCCTACTTGTTTGAATCAGGAAAAACAAGCTTCCACCAAGCCACAAGGGAGAAAGCGTACTCGTTCCAAACCTGTTGTACCTACTACCACAAGAACAACAAGAGCATCACAATCTAAACCTAACCAGGCAGAACAGACCCCATCGAATGGCAATGACACTTCACCTCATCAAACTTCCAAGGACAGCAACTCACCTCAGGCTGATATGGATATGCAACATTCTCAAGACATGACAAACAGCTCTCTCCAAATTGATAACACAGTTACACTACATGGCCAAGGTATAAACAACATCCATCTCTTAACATTGTCTGCTTTCTAGTTTCCACTTTGAAATAATAAAGCTCCACTTTTTCTGCTACTTTGAGATGTAGGTGCTTTAATACGCTCCACTGGTTCAACTAACCCAGAAACCTCAAAGAGAGGTAAACGTATACCAACCATGGGACATGGACTACAGGATTATGCTAAAAGGAATGGAGGGAGGAAGATGAAGATTGATTTCTCAGCTGGTAGAGTGAGACCGCTTGACCCTGTACAAGCAGCCAAGCTTACTTCTCAGTGTGGCATACATGTCCGCAGCCATGGAATGCATGTTGCTACACATTGGAAAGATTACAACGAAGAAGGCCTAGACCATCATATCCCTAAGGCTAGAGGTCATGTTGCGGTGAGACAATTTGCTTTATTCTTTTCATTCCTATTTTCAAATTTCATGCTACTACCTAATGATGTATCTTATCATTCATTGCTTTCAGAAACATTTTGAAATGGATCCAAAAGAGGAGCTGTCCAGAAGTGTATGCACAAATATACTCCAGAAAGGTATTCGAAACCAACGGTATAGGTTAAAGAAACATTATTTCAATGGTCGTACAGCTGAAGAAGCGTTAGCCAATAAGCCACCCAATTTGAGTCAGGAAAATTGGGAAGCCCTTGTCAACAAATGGTCAGATCAAAGAAACAAGGTTTGTAACAAAATATGCCTCCAGAAACATCTATAATGCATCTGAAGTTTGCCTTCGTGATTTTCCTTTTGTTGTGACTTTGATACTTAGCAAAAACTCTAATGATAATACTTATATTCATTTGTTTCATATAGGAAATTTGTCGAAAGAACAAGGATAATTGAGGAGCTGTCAAGCATCAACAAACTACAGGCTCTAGGTCTTATCCTTCCCATTTCCACCAAATTGTAAGTATTTTAGCTAACTTATTGTTGTCCCATGTCGAATAGAGCATGACTTCATAAATGGAATACTAATTATTTTGGACCTTTCTGTAGAAAAAAGACAAGTACAACAATGAGGACCCTAGTCCAATTGACTTTTTCAGAGAGACCCACATCAAAAGAAAGACTGGATGTATGAGCACGGCTGCACTTAACGCTTATGTGAGGTTTCTTTCTCTGTTCATGATGACTTGACTAACTATTGTTGTTGCCTGATTGTTCTGCTGTTGGCTGCTTGCTATACTGCTGCTGTGATGCTGGCTTTTATTGCTGTATTGCTTCTGGTATTATTGTTGTTGACTACTTGCTATGTTGCTGGTATGCTGCTGCTTGTTCTGCTATTGGCTGCTATGCTAACTATGCTTCAGATCAAATGTCTCCCTCATCTGTCATGCAAGTTTCCAATTAGTTTGTTTTCTCCATCCATTATTGGGAGTATGAAGCCGTGCAGAACACGTGATTGTTTCTTTACATGAAAGTCATTTGCTTACCTTTCTCACTCTTTGCAGCTGAGAGCACACTGCACCTTTACTAATTACCAATTCAATCTACCATTGTCTTAGTATTCTTACCAATAGTTTTATGAATTAATAATGAACTAGTACTGTTTCCAGGATGTGTTTCCAGGATGCAGTTAATTTGATGACAAGTTTTTTATATTTTTTGAGCTAGATTACATAAAAATGAACCAGTATTGTTTCCATGATACGGTGGATTTGATGGCTTTTTATATGTTGCTATATTCATTGAGGGAACCGAACGTAATATCCGACATACATCTATCTCAGCTTTCTAGTTGTTTCAGGCTCTCATCTATGCTTTCGTAAGTGTATAATCTAACCTTTCTTGTCTCTCTAACTTAAGCAACAGTGATTTCTTGTACAGACTGCAATGCAAGATAAAAGGAGTGAAGCACAACCAGAAAATGAGCAGCCAGTGTCTGATACACAGATTGTAGCTGAAGTTCTAAAGGAGCACAGCTCCTCAAGCACATTTCTTGCCACTATGGGGTACCAATCAATATCTGGGAGGTCTAGGACCTCTGCTTCCGATGAACGCGTTCGAGAGCTAGAAGAAAGAGTTGAAAAACAGAAAATAGAGGCAATAGAGGCACGTGAGATGTATCAGCAACAATTAAGCGAGAGAGTTAAAGCGCAAGAGTCTGCACTTGAAGAGATGCGAAAGAAGCAAGAACAAGAATTGGAAGCTCTGAAAAAGAGTCAGGAAGAAAAGATGAATTCCTATGAAAAGAAGCAAGAGGAAACAGACAACCTTATTAGTTTCCTCTTAAGGAAACACGCAACTCAAACCTAAGAACCATACTGATGTTCTGATGGTGCATGAAGGCCATCATGTGGTGGTGATCTAGCACGTACTGTACCTAGTTTGCTGGTCTTTACCTATGTTAGTTTTACATTGCAAGTTATTTTGTTATCTGCTTTGAATGTACGATGATATTTGGTTATGAGTTAAATATATATTATGATTTGGCAGCTAAGTATATCCTGTCGTATATCATGAATTGAATTTTAAATGACATTATATCAAATTAAATTCGGAATTTATTATCCAGAATAATCCGAAATAAATAATAATAATAATTAATATGTATTAAGCCCACCAAATAATTCTAAAAAATAATACGTGAAAAATATATGGAAAATAACTAATTTTTAATGAAAATGTAAAATCGGAAATTATTCTAAAATAAATATTTTTTTACGAAAAAAATCTGGCCAAAAAATAAAAAAATAAATTTAATATTTACATTTGAAAAAAAGACATGACATCATATATGATGTCATCCACCTTCTGTGACGGTAACCTGTGACGTTTTCTGACCGTGGGAAGGTCTACTCTGTGATGATGCTAGTGACGGTGCACCATCTGCGCCGTCACTGAAGGTCCTATATTCAGTGACGATCTGTGGTGCGCCGCGTCACTAGGAGGAATCTATGACGGTGATTCCGTGACGATGCTCGTGACGCTCAAAAAACGTCACCGCGAGGTATTCTGTGACGCTTTCGGATATTACGTGACGATAACACTTCGTCACAATATACCAGATCCCTTGTAGTGATTGTACTCATCCTCACTCATAGATTCATACTCTCCCATGTCATTGATGATCATGACCTTCTTGTTGGTGCACTCAAAGATTTGTGCCCTTGTCCGCCACACTTGTAGCATTGCAATAGTCTTGTGCCGGACGAAGATCCTTGAGGCGCCTTGGTATTGGGAGGTACTTTCTTGAAAGGTTGAGGCGCTTGAGATGTCGATGTAGAGACTCTTGGAGGACCTCGTGTGTTGGCTTGAGGAAGAGCTTGTGAAGGTGTAGGAGTTGACGAAGAAGGCTTGTTAGCGAAGAATGCCTTTGTCTTGAGGTATTTGAGCTCTTCAAGCACGTGGCGCTCGGCCTTGGAAGCTTGATGTACTAGCTCTACCAAAGAGGCATATGGTTGGAACTCCACGATCTTCTTGATTGGATAGTTGAGGCCATTCATGAAACGAGCCATAGATTGCTCTTCATACTCGTTGACATTGGCTCTCATCATGGAGATTTCCATCTCCTTGTAGTACTCGTCAACCGACTTCAAACCTTGCTTCAACTCTTGCAACTTCTTGTATAAGTCTCTAGTGTAATGGCTTGGCACGAAGCGCTTGTACATGGTTTCTTTCATTTCAACCCAAGTGTCAATTGGTTGTTGGTGGTTAGCGACGCGAGCATCTTGTAGTTGTTCCCACCACAAGAGGGCATACTCTTCAAACTCCATCGAGGCTAAGGCAGCCTTCTTGATGTCGGAGTAGCGTTGTACACGGAAGATCTTGTCAACTTTGAGTACCCATGAGAAGTAAGCTTCCGGGTCACTCGTGCCGTAGAACTTGGGTATGTCAAAGCGGACGTTGGTCAAGTCATCATAGTCGTCACGGTGGCCACCACGTGGGAATGCACGTCCACGTCTCCTTCGGTTGAGTCCATCACCATTGTGTTGGCTTGACTCGTTATCACTTGACTCGGAACATTGGTGTTGGTGACGATCATGAGGAAGCTCTTGACGAGGCGCATGTTGAGGAGGTAGCTCTTGTTGAGGAACGGGTTGCTCGACATTGTTCGCATTGTCATGGTTTTGATGACGTGGCCTTGGAGGATGATGAGGGTGACGTCCATGTTCACCAAAGTCATTCGCACCCGGAACGCCATTGTTATTTGCCAATGGGTCATGACGATCACGTTGTTGCGGTGGTGGTGATGGTATGCGTTCATGACGATCATCATTTTGGTGAGGTTGTTCTTGATGCGCATTGGCATTGTTTGCGTGAAGATCATGTGGTTGTTCAACGTGAGGAGGAGGTCGTTCATGGGCGTCGCGCCTTGGATCATGTTGACGTTCTTGTCGAGGTTCATGACGTCCATGACGTGCTTGTGTCGACCTTGAGGTACTTCTTGTACGGCTTGAGTGTGAAGAAGCTCGTTGTCGCGCAAGGTTGTTGATAGCTTCGGTCAACCGCTCCATAGTTGCTTCATTAGCACTCATGCGGTCGTTGAAGGTGTTGTCTTGATTTTGAAGACGGCCCTCGAAGCGTCTTAGGTTATCACGAAGAAAGTGTCGCATGCCAACAAGTTTCGATTGTGTGACATAGCCATGATCACCACGAACTCCACCATGGATTTCCTCTTCCGAGCTTGAGCTTCCGTTTGTACTTCCCCTAAACATTTTCTCAAGATCAAGTGAGATATGTGGTAAAGAAAAACCAAGACAAACTATATCCCAAGTATAATGTGGCTTGAGAGGAGAGTATCCGGTTCTAACACCTAACACACACACTTATGAGGATAGGAAGGTATGAAGTGGCAAACGAAACAAACAAACCCGCCGACAAGTATATTGTCAAAGGTAGAGAAAATCCACAATGATCAAATTACCAAAGAAACTCCAACCACAAATGATGAAGAAACACACACAAAAGCGAATGATGGGGTTGGGCGACCAAAGGGCGAGCACTCGAAGATAGACAACCTAACGAAGACTACGTGCTCAAATGTCACCCAACACAAGAAGGACGCTAGCTCAATTGCTTTTTGTGGGCAACGGATTTGCACAAGAGTTAACACTCATACTCACTTTGGCGGTCTTAGCTTTGTCGCAACCTACAAGAGATGAAACTTGGCACCACTTGATTCTTTTTTTTTTTGCTTTTTGACGATGATTCCTTCTCTTTTGCTAGTGCCAAGTTCTCTAACGATACACACTCGCCAATACTTGAAGACAAACACTCAACACGTGCAATGCCTCGCAATATCACCGAGCTAGTCCGATAGGTCAAGGTACACCAAAGGAAGAAGGGCTCACAACGGATTATGATGGTGGGGAATGTCGAGTCCTTGGTGGCGTCGTCGCTTGGCGTTGATGATGCGTTGTCGATGTTGTAGACGTAGGGCACATCAAGAAAGGACTCAAACCAAAGAGGAAATGCCAAAAACGAACCGAGGAAAAGAAAAAAAAATTCTGAAAAATCTGCCCTGGCGGTAGTACCGCTGCCAGCCCTGGTAGTACCGCTACGGCGGTAGTACCGCTGATTCTGAGCGGTAGTACCGCTGTTGACGGATCTGCACGAGTTTGACTCGATTTTGGGCGGATTTGGGCTCCAAAAATTCCTCGAATTCGTGGGAAATCGGCAAAATTGAGGCTAGGGAACGCAAACAAGGGTGGAGGGGTCCTAAAGCAATAGATCCATGGACAAAAACTACCAAAAACGCAACGAATCGACAGATCGGCTCGAATCTAGGCAAGGCTATTTTTGGTGGAAATTTTCGAATTTCTCAAAAACGAAGAAAAATTTGGTGGATTTTGGTGGAAACACAAATCAAATCCGTGTCAACCTAGAGCTAGGATACCATATGATGCGGGTAGATCCCGATTTTCACGGATTTGTGCGGAGGGAAAGATGAACACGAAGAACAAGCGAAGAACGAAGAACACAAAAGAGGAGAAATCAAACACACAAGAGTAAATAGCAAGTAGCAACCCGGCAAGATTCGATTGGTAACAAATCCCTGTGGGCAGCCCCCAATCCTCCTCTCCCAAGCACACCTTACTCTTAGGATTGTTTGTCCAATTGGTCAATCCAACCAATCCAACCTAGCCACCTAAAGATGGAAGATTAGCAAGTAATCGCAACTACAAGCGGAGCCTTGGTATCCACGCAGAGATCTTCTCCTCAAGAGGAGGCCTTGGTTCATCTCCATAGGAGGAAAGAGACACTTTGAGAAGAAGGAGCAAGGCTCTACTTTAGTTCTCAAATCTTAGTCTAACCCTAGATCTAGTCCAAGGAGTGCTATTTATAGTCTAGATCCAAAACGAGGCGAAAGGATAAGGTTACACGTGCCTGCTGCCCGAACTGCTCCCGCACTGGCGGTAGTACCGCTGGCTCAGCCGGTGGTACCGCCGGTGCGGGCAGCCGTCGCTGCTTCCCACGCCCCCGGTACCAACTGGTACCGGGCGGCGGTAGCTGGAGGTACCGGAAGAAGCCCCGAAGTGCCGTTTCGGCGGTAGCACCGCCGGCGTGATGCGCGCCCATCCCACGTCCCCGGTACCGGTCGGCACCGCTACCGGTGCCGCTGGCGGTACCGCCGGCGTGGGTTGTGTACTTGCTGACTGGGCCAGGGGCGGTAGTACCGCTTAACCCGGCGGTAGTACCGCCTCCTGGGGTTTCTTCTTCCTTCTTGTCTTCTTCTTCCTCATCATCTTGGCTCGATCCTTGTCCATCTTCCGCGCTTCCTTGGGAGTCTTCATAGGGGTCTTCAAGTCCATCATAGCTGAGCACACACAAGGTATCGGAATGAAGTAGCAAGCCATTCAAGGAAGTGTCAAGGTCACATATAGATAGGAGTGAATTCACCTTATCATGGATAGCTTTGACTCTTGCTCTTGTCACTGGTCCACTTGTTGTAGGAGCCGTAGGTTGGGCTACATCAGAATGCCAAAAAAATCAGAATAAAAAAATCGCGCGTACATCTTGACATCCTTTGTGTGCACATCAAGTTTCGTGAAAAAAGGGAAATTTGTGTGACCGCTGTCAAAAAGACAACATAATGTATTGTAAAAAGCTTTGAGCACCAAATTTTGTATTTTAAACATGACACAAAAATGTTGGTTTTTCGTGCAACAACTTTGTGAGCACATAGATTGTGGAGATCTCTACGTGTGAAATTTTTTGCCCGAATTTTTTGATATTTTTCAAAATATGTATAAAACACAGTTTTAAACTGCGAGCATATGCTTCCGGGTGCCAAAACGTCACTTTGTAGTTTCTATCTTATTCAGAATAAGAGCATCCACTATGTTGGCAACAAGTTGTCGTAATGAGAAAAATGAATCACAAGTAGTAATTCCATATACATAGGGGGAATCTATTCATAAGCCAAAAAGTTTAGGAGAACCCTTAAGATTATGTGTAGTCCACAAACAATAAAATAATACTCCCTCCGTCCCCAATTACGTGCCGTATATATTGAGTAAAAAAGTCAACATTTTTATGTTTGACTCAATATATACAAAAATATGAAGATTTATATTACCAAACTAATATCAATAGATTCACAATTACATATATTTTCATAATGTAGTTTTAAAATGTGATAGCTGTTGATATTTTCTAATATATATTTAGTCAAAGTTAGAAAATGTTGACTTTTTTTACTCAGTTTATAAGTCACCTATTTGGGGAGGGAGGGAGTACTATCTAGTACACATAGCAATGGAAAACAAATTCAAGGACATGAATGTGAGTTGGTAGCTTTTATACGTGGCTCCTAGGTTATATAGATTTTGATGCAACTAGTTGGTTTTTGATCTAGTAACTAGTAAGTGAGCCTGATCTTAAAAGATAAGCTTTGGGTTACATATATGTGATGCTCAAAAAGGTGCTCGAGTTCATGTGGATAACAGTGTACTACTGTCTACAACTAATGAATCGCTCGTGTCGTTGTTCCAACAAACAAGGAACATTATATATACCACTTATTTATCAGAGGGGGAGGACGGTGAAAGGTGGTTTAGGTAGTCTACTTACTGTTGATCAATCGGTGGGCTGCAGGAAGCGGAACACTTTCTGATCGCAAGGTGCTCTGCACATGAATTATGACAATGGATACCGTTCAGTTCAGGTCTGAAGCTTCTGGATGAACAAGCGTTGGCAGCAAAAGGGATCTTACCAGAATTGTATCTTCTGCTGCTGGTTTGCCTGGAATCAGTGTGTGGCAGTGGCAGTGCCGCGAATCGCAAGCCCATAGTTTGGGCGGAATCAAGAAGGTCGGAGACTGCGACCTGGCTAAAGATGGAAAAGAAAGAGTTTGTGTGGGGTGACGACAGGACACCACCTAAAAAGAACACAGGTGGCCGGCCGGGTGAAGCAAATGGCAGTCTTGCAGCATCAACAGATCTGATTATCTCCACAACTAATTAATTAGTCAAAGCGGGCAGTTGATGACTGAATAAATGGCGGTCGTTAATAAGAACAAATTAGTGTTGATACGCTAAGCGTATATTCGTTCTTGGTGACGAAGGGCGGAGAGGAGAGCGAATTGATAAGCTTAACACTGATGAGATGTATAGTAAGAGTGATTTGCAGGCGTCAATACGTCACTGGACTGGTGTGAGTAGGGTGGTTGTGGTTGTGTATCAACTTAATCCTCCACCAGCCAAGTGGCGTCGTAAGTGCCGGTAATTGTGAAGAATTACAAACTTTGCCCACCTGGTTTGTTTAGCTATCAAGGAATGTGTTTAGGCTTTAAGCAAGAAAGTATGACATGTATGAAAACAGTACTACCTCCGATCCATATTAGTGGGCACAACTTTATCTAGATACACATGTATCTAGTCTAAATACTTAACTAGATACATATGAATTTAGACAAATCTATGCCCACTAATATGGATCGGAGGGAGTAATATTATTGTGTAGTACCTTAAAAAAAATCGACATACAGTTCGTGAAAACTTTTTGCAACAGGGCCAAGACCATGTAATAGAGTTGTCTGACGTTTACCTTACAGAAAATCACACATGCCCTTGGATAAATCGTCGTATACTGGATGATATTGTTTTACCTTAGAAAAAATATTACTAGTTTGTTGTGACTATGATAAACAAGGTTTTTCTTTCTTGGACCTGTTTGTAATTTGACGCTGTTTTCCTGAATATGTGTCGGATCCTTTTCAAAAAAAAAAACTATGATAAACAAGGTCTGAATATCTGGTGATCTTGCATACGTGGGGCCAAATTGGTTCTCTAGTTTTTCATTAGCACAGGTGAACAGGTTTGATTGGGACAGTTAAATTCGTAATCACTAGTACCACTAAACACATTCTTAATAGTAAATGGTACTGTACTAGACAACAAAGTTAGGTAAGCCATTGCGTCTGATCGCAAGAGAACCAAACATGCTTGGGAAAACAAAAGAGAGAAAAAAACACCACACGAAAACAAAGACCAAAGGCAATATACATATCCTTTTTAACTGCACCAGTAACAGTAGTACAGCAAGTAAATATAGTACATCAGGTTAATAATTACCGAGAGAGCAGTAGAAATTAAAGGCGCTGGATTTCACAGAAAATAAAATATCATTATAGGCGTGGTTTACCCGTCATTATCCGCAGGGAAGAAACGATAGGGGAGAGAAACCCACACTCCTACTCCATCTCTCTCTTGTCCAGTCCGCACAGCAATCCGTCACCCATCGTCGTTTGCGCCATCTCCGCGGGATTTTTTCTGTGGGATTCATCCACGGTTTCCGTGGCCCCATAAAGCAGCAGGTGGATCAGGGATCCCGCCCCAACCTCGCCGCTAGGGCAAGCAAGAATCGAGAAGCGGCAGCCGGCAGGGTCTCCACTCTCCACTACCAGGGTCGTATGATCTTATCCTAATCACTTCCATTGTTCCGTTTCAGGCGGAGGTTAGCAGATCCGGGTATGCATCTCTCATCCACCCATCTCTTGTACCCTGTGCTATGGAAATGGAATGGATTTTCTTTGTTGCGATTCTTTGGCTGTTTTGTTTAATCGGGTCCCTAGAACTGAGGCATGTTCTTGGTCCTTCCCTATGAATGAAGTATGAACCTTGGTGTTGAAATCACAAGGTAGATCCAAGTAGTATATGAATCAAAAGCGTACAAGAGTGCCACATTTTCATGGTTTCAGGGTTCGGTTCAGTTTTATGAAATTTCTGCGGGTACAATTTGTATTTATGTTATTTGACATTTCTGAAATTTGGTTAATTCTCAGTACCAGTAGCACTGCCGTGAATCTCATTAACCATAAGTTTTAACAAATAAATTTTTGCCATGAACTTCAGTTTGGCCGGTAGCTAGAAACACTTCAATAACTGGTTTCTAGTCAGTGGATGATTACAGTTCACTGTATATAAATCAAACTACAGAGCCACTGAACAATGTTGTATTGAAAAGAAAACGGCAAACATTGCTTACAATTCTGATAGCTTGCCATTTTGATTCATCTATGTTGTATTATTGTATACTGATAATACATAGGTATCCTGCTCTAAATTTCGTAGTATATATTGCCAGCAAGTGGAAACACAACATACTTATCATTTCCATAATTAGCTCCATTGCATTCTTGGATATTTGTTCCGTCAGTATGCATCTTTCATGCTTATGATCAATTCTGGAATAACTCAACTTAATGTAAGTTTTCTCAGGTTACCTTAACAAAAAAATCTAATAAACCATTTCTATTTCAAAGCTGCTGGCTGTTTGGATAGAAAACCCGTTTTTCTGTGAATAATATTGAAGTCTACTCTGTCAATGCAATTTCTTGCAAATTTGAAAGCTGAAATTTGGTATTCATCAATATGTCAATTTGTACATCGCATGGATCATGTGGTTGCACTTTAGATAGATATTTTTCTTTATAGTGTGCAATGTTGTTGGCTACTGTGCTTAACAAGTATTTTCCTCTGGTCAGTTTTGTGATCAGTGAAAGTAATGGCTGGTGCTGAAGCAAGGGCTGCTTGGCAACGTGCTGCAAACCGTTGTGTGGTTCAGGAGGACAGAAGAGAGCCCCTAAACTAGCACGTCTGTGTCCTTATTATCATCTGAACAACACACAAAACATGGTACCAACAATGGAAATTGTAAAACTTTAGAAGACCGTCCTATCTCCAAACTTTGTGCCTTTGAGCAGTAATCCTATTAATTCTAATCTGCCACAAGATATCAGATGGTGGCTTCACTTACAGCCGAATTTCGGGATCCAGAAGGATCTTG